>VUQH01011004.1:4650-20420 GCA_015106775.1 Etroplus canarensis
CCAACTGTTTAGAGCCCTCACAAGGTCACAAAGAACAATGGAGCCTGTTTGTCTGGTGAACACCCGGCTCACACTCGGATGAATTCAAATAGCTTCACCTTGGAGAAAAGAAATCAAAAATAAGCTTGATTTTAGTCAGGCAGTCAGGAGAGCAAACTTTCTTTTTGAGTCATAGCATTTTTTTTGAGGGGAGGGTGCAGTTCTTCTCCAGGTGCACTTTGAACCATACCTTTTCTCCTGACCAGCTGCAACTTTGTTTTACTTGGTTCAAACGTTTACTTTTATTATCTGTAAAAGACAAGCTGCATACACACACACACACACACCCTATTGCTCCATCACTGACTGCATGCTGGATTCAAGGACCTCCCACGAGGCGTGGCCAGAACCAAAGCTTATATATGTCCCTCGTAAAGGCTCGTCTCATTATTACACGGCTATGCAGCGCTGTAGATCTTATGTTTATCCTCTTGAGCTTTATTAAAAACACAACATACCGTATGGACTTTGCATTGGAAGCTCGTCGCGCCTCTTCTTAGCTTTTATTTAGGTTCCATCATGTTGAAAAATAATGGTAACAAGACAGCAATCTCCATCGGCTGCACAGCATGCCTATGCCTGCTGCTGCTCCTGGTCGCTCTGCAGCATCACCGGGTTCAGGTGAACGGGGAGACGGACGCGCGGGATGCCGGTGCGCGCTCTCTGCTCCGAGACGCCGCGCCGGAGGAGGAGGAGGAGGAGGGGGACGCGCAGGATAGGAAAGGATTCTCGGCGTACTTCTCCAAGCTGACCCGGGGACGGAGGGAGGTGGAGAGGCCCGCACGCTCCTCGGCGGACCCCCCTCCGGCCGAGAACATCAGCGCGGATGACGTCTTCATCGCTGTGAAGACCACCAAGAAGTTCCACCAGTCCAGGCTGAATCTGCTTCTGGACACGTGGATCTCCAGAAACGCGCGGCAGGTACGTGGGAAGCGCACGCACGATCTGAAGGTGAAGCTCGCTGGAGGTGATGTGTTTGTGCGCCCTATCGGCTGTTTCATTATTGTTCCCCTTGTCATCAGATGACGCGCTGAATGCTGGATTTCCTCTGCTCTGTCACTTTTTATTCTCCTCTGAGTGATGTCCCTGAGAACGCAGGGAGCACTTTCACAGCTCCCTCTTCTCCCCCCCTTTTTTTCCAATCCCCCCTCTCTCTCCACTGTCTATTATCCCCCCTCCCTCCCTTTCTCTTTTGGGTGTCCCTGTGAATGCCCCTGGTGCAATGGATGCTTCACAGCACCGACTCCAGCGCTGTCCCCCTTCCAGGGCTAACAAAGCGTCTTTCTGAAGGGGGAAGAAAAGCTTTCCCAGCCTCCATGGGAACGTGGGAGCTGAGTCTGGGTCAGGCTCATTGGAGGGATGGGGAAAACGGGGGCTTCGTTAAGGGGATGCCTGGGACAAAAGGGTGCATCTATAGGCTGGTTTATACTGGGAAGGAGCACGCTGAGTATGAAAATGTGTCCTTAAGAGGGTGCACAATGACGAGGCTTTCACTTGGAGAAAACAGCAACAACAAAGTAATTTTATCCTGCATCTGGAGGTGTCACATGTGCTTGTGCAAAAGTCCTTTAATTTGCTCTGGGGGCTGTCACACAAAGGTTTTTTTCCCTTTTCATCTCAAGCAGCAGTAAAGTTTAGGGGGATTTGCTTGATTTCCTGGTTTACCTAATAATGGCAGTCTGTCACTGTCACTTTGGTCCACACATGTGTGAACAGGAGTGATGGTTAAATAGAATAGATGTGAATTGTTTCTGCTAATTGGTTGCACTTACAGCAGTGGATGATGTTGGTTAAAGGAGCTGACAGAGTTAACAGCAGGGCAGATAGTCAGGCAGCTGGTGGGTGGCTGCGAGGACAAAAAGGACAGACTGAGCACCACAATGCAAGAGGGAGTTCCTAGAGATGGGGTGCCAGGTGGTCAGGGGAGACAGCACAAAGGAGCACCCAGTGCCAGCCATATGATGCTCCTGAGTTCCCACCGTGTGCATATGGCCTTCCTTGGTGATCAGGTTTGATTCTCACGCTCAGCTGATGGACATCTGTGGATCAGATAAAGGGACAACAGCATTATTTCTGTAAAAACAAGATTTTCACAGACTTTTGACTGCTTCTCTGCTGTGTTATCAGCTCAGCATGAGATCTGCTGGTGTTTACATGAGAACAGCAAGGGTAGATTATATCTGTGATAGCTTTGTTGACACAATAGTGCCTTTGGCCTTCTTAATCTTTGAGCCCATTCACAGCATAAATAGCACTTTTGTAAATCCAGCCTGTTAGTATCTTTATGCAAATGGTTACCCTCTGTAGCTAATAAATGCTTTGGAAACAGAAAGCCTCCTTCAACATCAAGACTACAAGTTTAAAGTTTAGATCTTTACCATCCTCTTCCTGTTCTCCTTTTTAAAACTTGCAAATAGGAGCTGCTTTGTTTCAGAGCATAAATTCATTTTCAAGTGTCCGTACAGCTGGCACTGACATCTTCATGTGGTGTGCCATGCAGTCCTCTCTTAAGAGTATGTTAATTAGCCAGCTCTCCAACAACGAGACTATTTTATCCTCTAGGAAAAAAAACAGCTGGAGCTGTAGTGAAGTTAATCAAATGGATTCACTTTGAAGAAATAAAATACAAGCGCTCAGAAAGTGGGTGGCTGTCGCTCAAGAGGAAATCCTGGTGTTAATCTGTGCAATTGCTGATTTGATTTGCCATTTACTTATCTTTTACTGCATCCCTGCTGCAGTGAGTCTAATCTTCCGGTGGGCTGTCTTACAAATTATTAGTCCACCCAAAATGTGCTAAAATGCTTTGAAAGTCTGGGACAGAGGGGGGAAGGAGTCAGGGTGGAGGTGGCTGATGGAAAGAAGGGAGCCTGGTGCCCTTCCTTCCTGTGAAGCTGGAGACAGCCAGCCAGGCACCACGTTCAGCTCAGACAGGGCCATGCCAGAGCTTCCTGTGATCAGGAGCACAGCGCTGCTCTTCTCCTCACCCCATGCCCTCTCGCTTCTTATCTCTGCTGCACATGCATCGACCTTTTCTCTCTTGTTCTTTTTATATGAATTAGTATTCAGTGAAAGTAACTGTTCTTTTAAGTTTCAGTTAAGAAACAAAAGAAAAAAAACTTCACTGGGAGGGTTCTCTTTAGTTAACTCCTGCAGCTGTATGCAAATACTGGTAAATGCTTTCAGAGTTTACCCAGTGAAGGCTTTACCCAGCATGAAAACTCACAGCATTGTTCTATTCAAGAGGCTCTGGCTGTGTATGTGGCCCCGGGGGGGTGGGGGTTAGGACTGGGGGGTGGTGGTGGGGGAGGCAGGACAGGGGATGAAAAGGGGGTGAATGGCCACACACGGTTTTCGATTTACTAATCAGCAGTGAGAATCCACCACCGTTCCTCCATCCTCCCTCCTCCTCTTTCTGTCAGTACCCAGGCAGCTCTGGCAGCTGCCTCAGTGATTAGGCTGTCTATTGAACGAGCTTTAAAGCAAACAGTGCCAGCCTGTGATCCCTTCACCAGTGAAATCACCACTGTTCCCTAAACAAATACAGGCCCATGGCTCAAGCGTCAAGCAACATCTGCTCAGAATTTGTTCCACAAACTGCTCTAGCAGCCTTGCTTTGTGTTGAAAAAGTAAACTGGAGCAAATGATGTTTCCTTTAAAGTCCGCGGAACTGCTTGTAGATGCAGATCACAGATTGCAGTTGCTCAGCAGCAGCAGGGTGGTGGCAGTGAACTTGCAGTAATGAGAGTTACAGCTGACACAAAACAGTCTGTCAGTGAGGGTTAAGGCACCATGACCTGACATGTAGAGACACGTGGCATAGATAAGGTAGCGTGGTGTTCGGCAGGTGCTGCCTCACCTGAGGTGAAGAGTAAACAGACTGCTGGCGGTTAGAAGCTTGGGGCCGGCCGCCTTTTCATCACCGCTGTTCAGCAGCTTGCACCTGCTCAGTGTGAGTTATCATAAAGAGTCTGATCTCTCCCTGTGTTCCTGTAAAGTGCCCTTTGTTGTTCACTCCTTTTATGACTAATTGCTACATTTAACAAGCACCTACAGTCTGGTGTTTTGATCCTTCTAACATTTTGAGTCTGTCAGTCATAGAGTAGTGAAGACAAAGGGACAAACATTTTTTATGCCACTGTTTTATTAGTATCAATCATGTTGAAGCTTGGCAACAGGTCCAGCAGAGCGACAGGGCTCAGCCAGGGGATGTGATACATGAATGGGGTGTGTGTGGGAGGCGGACAGTCTGCCTCCTCCTTTGTTGTTTGTCTGGGATGCTTCGGGGCGGCTGCATAGTTGCCATGGAGAGAGTAACACGCAGGACAAAAGGCCTTTATTAGACCATGGCGCTGTTTAACTCAATGTGTTTTCCACTGCATAAAAGCAACGCTGATTGATGCTAATCACACCAGCTGGATGTGACAAAGTGAGACTTTGAACACACTGCTGAATATGACCGTGTGACCACTTCACATGATCAGTTTTAATTGTGTGGCTTTGAAGACGGAGCCTCCTCATCTGTGATTTCCTTTGTTTGCTTACAGACGTACGTCTTCACAGATGGAGAAGATGATGAGCTAAAGAGAAAAATTGGTAAGTTTATGAGGGAACTTTAACATTAGCAACAAAGATGCATTTTGTTTTATGAAGTGATCATTTATGAGAGACCAAATCACATTTTAAATGTCATAACAATTTCAGCTTTGAGGTTTTTGCCTCCATGAAAGATGGCATTAAAATAAACAGATGATCTTTTGATGACGCCATCTTAAAATATAACTCTGTTTCTTTCATTGTTGCTGCAGGGAGTCATGCAATTAACACCAACTGCTCTGCGGCACACAGCCGACAAGCTCTGTCTTGCAAGATGGCGGTGGAATATGACAAGTTCATCGAGTCAGGGAAAAAGTAAGCATCACTTTTTGAAATGCTAACTAATGCATTAGCCTGAATGTATTTGGATCTAATAACTCTTACGTTTCATAGGTGGTTCTGCCATGTAGATGATGACAATTATGTGAATGTTCGGAGTCTGGTGAAGCACCTGTCTCAGTACCCCCACACCCAGGACATGTACATTGGCAAACCCAGTCTGGACCGGCCGATAGAGGCCACAGAGAGGCTGGGTGACAACAAGATGGTATGTTGAAGAAGCAGGCTCTTACTTTCAGGCAACTTGCCAGATAATATTGAGCGTAAATAATCTTTTCTCTCTCCTTTTATAGAAACCAGTGAATTTCTGGTTTGCTACAGGAGGAGCAGGGTTCTGTGTGAGTCGGGGTCTGGCACTGAAGATGAGCCCATGGGCCAGGTAAGACAGTACTATATTGCTCTCAGATTGCATCTTAGCTGTGAGTATGAGCTCAAAAATGTCCTCAATAGTCAGTCAAATCAGACAAAAGATGCCCTTTTTTGCTTTTCAAAAATAAAATCAGTGCTCAGTATAGAGGATTTGTTGTGCATACAAGAGAGTTGAACTAAGTACAGTGAGTACACTGTGACCCGCAGTAGGTTCTGTCACTGACCAGGTGTCTTGTTTTTCAGTGGCGGTCACTTCATGAACACAGCAGAGAAAATCCGTCTACCTGACGACTGCACCATTGGCTACATCATCGAATCGGTTCTGGGGGTCCCTCTGACCCGCAGCAACCTGTTCCACTCCCACCTTGAAAACCTGCAACAGGTGTCCAGATCTGAGATTCACAAGCAGGTGAGAGGCTTATAAGGGTTTCTCTCTCAGTATATGCTGTATCCTATATGAAATCACAAATCAGTGTTCACGTTTTTGCTGCACTTGTTCTTTCAGATCACTCTCAGTTATGGGATGTTTGAAAACAAGAGCAATATCATAAATTTGAAAGGGGTTTTTCCTGTGGAGGAGGATCCATCAAGGTGAGAGAACGTTCTATGTAAATTCTTATTAATTATACATATAATTATTATATAATAATTATTAATTATAAGAGATGTTAATTTAAATCAAATTTCAACACTTATCTTACTCTTTTATTCTGTCTTCCAGGTTCAAGTCTGTGCACTGTCTCCTGTATCCAGACACCCCGTGGTGTCCCCCCCAGGTTGCCTATTAGGGCAACTTCTCCTTTCTCATCCTCGTCCCCGTCTTGCCTCGGTATCTGAAAGGCTTGTGGGGACCAGTGTTTGGTATTAGACCGTGCGGCTGCTGTATTGTCGCCGCAGTGGCGCATGGTCTTTAATAGTTTAACTGGGCTGCTGTGCGGCCCGCCTTGGGACTCTTCCTTCCTGTTTGGAGCCAGAACCTCGTCCCGTACTGCTCGGGTGGAGGACATAAGCTCAGAGCAGGAAGTAGCTCTCGTCGTTAAGCTTTGCAGGCAATCAGTTGAGCTTTGTAATATATATGTTGCTTGTAAATGTATCTGCTATTCTCATAGAATGTATTGTCATATATTCAAGCCTTTTGCCAGCTTTACATTAACACATGTTTGCTTTTTAAAGTGCAAAGCCCCTCGAGTCTGCTTATAGGCTTTGGGGGTTTAGTTACATATAATTGGCTTTTTTTGTGTATTTCTTTTATCTCAAATGACTCCGGACATTTACTCTCATATGAAGATGTTCTTGTGCTTTTAAACGAACAGTGTTATTTCTCACATAACCTGAGCTGGCAGTTGGCAGATTTCCAAATGCATCCTTTGGTAACTTAATCTGAGGTGTATCAGGACAAAGCACTTTTCCCTTTTTAGTAGTTTTAAAAAAAATTTCATGAACTGATCTATTTTATGTCCTCTAATGATATACTTCAGATTTTTAACCAAACTTAACAAAAAAAGACCCTCTCAAAATCTCAACATTTATTCATTTTGATGTATTTAATAACACTCCTTGCATTAGTTACAATCAGGGAAAAGTAATGAGTGGTAGAGATTTTGATTGGGGTTACAATCACCCTTGCATTGCTTTGAAAAGTCTTTAGTTGTTGTTGTTTAAATTGCACAGCTGTGTTTCAAATGAACTGATGTTTGCTACTGACCTCTGAAAGGTGCAACAGTGGAGAATTACTGGCTTTTAGCTTAGATGAATTCAGTTTGAAGAAGAAAAGCAAGAGCAGTTTGAATTTGCAGCAATGGAATTAGAGCCCCTCATGTAATCTGAGCCGCAGTCTATAATAGTTTGCACAAAAGACTGATGAGCCTCTATGTTATCAATACGAATGCTTCTTATTTACACGATATCAGCTGGTTACTGTTGAGGCCTGTGAGGTGAAAGCAACATCAGTGTTTCCACATGGAGGTGTCTGTTCCCTCTGTGTCATCTCTAACCCATACTGGGTTACGCTATACATCTTGATTACAGTATTGTGTACTGTGCCTTTGTTTAAATAAGTAGTGATTGTGTATGCTTAGAATGTAACTTCCCATTTGTGGTTCCACACACTTTTAATGATCTGGATATTTTTTTATTGCTTTAAACTGTGCTAAATGACCGTGGTGTTTTATTCTCCAGTATCTGGAGGGTTTGACCAGTTCATTCCCAATAACTGGCTTCTCAGGGATTATGAGCTGATCCTGGTATTAACTACCATGGGACCCACAGTGGGACCTAAAACTCTGAATAAAAGTGCATAACCACTGAGAAATTTTACATTTTTGGTCATGTTTTTATTTGACTGTCTTGCAAGCTTAAGATGATACAGTTAATGCTCAAATAAATTCTGTTTGTAGTATTTGGTGCCTTAGTGATGATAATGTTAGGGGAATCAGGGTTGGATTTTTCACGGCTGTCTTTTGTTGTAGCACACAACTAAAGACAGCGTATTTCAGATGATGGCAAACTACTGGAAATTGTTTGATTTAGGTGTAGAAGCTGCCTTAGTAGCATTTACAGGAAGAAGGACACAGGATGACCTCTTTCTTAGCCTTGAATACACCAGATGATTGTCATATAGCTGCAACTGGACATCACACAGACTTTGTACAAGGGAACTGACAGGTTAAAGACCTGCTTTTAATCCTCTGTGTGTATTTGGTAGCTGTAATTACATGCAACATTAAACATGGTTGTACAATAAAATAAATGGTTAAGAAATTCAAAAGATTCAATCTGCCCTTTTCAGCAGGAGTTGCGGCAGTTAAACTCAAGGGAAATGTCCCCTCTACAACTCAGATTGCTTTTCATTATCCAATATTTAAAGAAAGAAAATACCTGGAGCTAACCCAGTAAATATTTTGGTGAGAGACTCCTCAGTCCATCAGAGAGATAACTTTGTATCACTCCACATTTTCCAAACCCTCCCTGCCTCACTGTTTGAGAACCACCCAGAGAAAACACACAGGCACAACCAGCAGCTTTGAACCCAAAAGCTTCTTGCTGTGGTGCAGTTGTGGTAATCACGTCACCCGCAACTCACATTTAAATGTGAACCACTGGACAGAAATACCTTATTGTAGAAGTAAAATTCTGAGTTACTTGGTTATACAGAGAGGGACACGTTGTAGGCCTCTTGTTTATTTAAATATGACTGATCAATTTTTTTAAATCAATATGAAAAATATGAGGCACTGTCATTATACTGTAGACTAATAGTGCAAAAATGAGTTGAAAATAACTCTTCTGCAGCTTACTATAACGCAGCTCGTATGTCAAGTGGCTTATTGTCAGTTCAGGTATAAATAGGTAATACATGAAACACAATGTCCATCCAGTACCATGGTGCAAAACATAGAACTACACAGAAGATAGCGCAAACATTTCAAGACAGTGTTAATATCTGATGACAATTTAGGTCACCAGGTCAGTTTAGATAGTGTTTGTAATGCGTCTGTTCAGATTTTTTTTAATCTCCATTGAAATAGGATGTTATGACTCTTAAGATTAAAAATCTCTTTTGCAAGAGTAATCCCCTTAAATTCATTCAAGGAGACTGGATCCTTAAGTTTTAACTGATTCCAGAAAGAGGGAGATTTGAACACTTCATAAATTCACTGCAAACTTTCAGGACAGACTGAAGGAATGAGTCTGGAGATCGAAGACAATAAGTTCACCAGACTTTTAATGAAAGATAGGAGCAAAAAAAAATAGTCTTACAAATAAGAATGTACCTGTGGTTGTGTCTATGAAACAACAAAGGTGTTGGTCAAATTTCAGTTCAAAGGTGAACCCAAACGCAGACCAGAGGCAGAGTAAA
Source organism: Etroplus canarensis (assembly GCA_015106775.1). Classification (NCBI taxonomy): domain Eukaryota; kingdom Metazoa; phylum Chordata; class Actinopteri; order Cichliformes; family Cichlidae; genus Etroplus; species Etroplus canarensis. Next base: position 13,850 of record VUQH01011004.1, read on the forward strand.
CTAAAGGCTAGAAATAACATCCATAGAGGTGACAAATCCAGAGGAGCAAAAACATACATTTTAAAAAGTCACAGACACACTGAAAGCTCACATGAGGCACTCAGAAGAAATGACAGATGATCCAACAAAGATGATGAGGAAGAGAGGAATATTTATACACAGAAGGTGATCAGGGAAGTGGAGACAGCTGAGGGAAGAGACAATGATGACAACGAAGACAGGGAGGAAGCAAAACTCAAAGTGCCTGTCCAGCAGGTCATGGAGAGGCTGTGAAGGATTGTCCAATACTGTCCTGAACCTGGACAGCATCCTCCTTTCTTGACACCTCTGTCAAAGGGTCAGGCTTCACACCCACAACATCACTGGTCTTGTGGATCAGTTTGTTGAGTCTGTTGGTGTCTGTTATTCTCATTCTGCAGCACACTACAGCATAGAGGATGGCACTGGCAACCACAGACACATAAACGCATCAAAAATTATCAAAAATTATTTAATTTTATTGAGTATTATTGAAGCAGTGTGGTATCCTCTTGACAAAAATGTTCTTCAAGAAGTCTGGAGAACTATTCCTGAAGACTACTTACAGAAATGACAGGAAAGCTTGCCTAAGAGAGTTCAGGCTGTGTTGAAGGATAAAAATGGTCAAACCAAATATTGACTTTCAAGCTTGTTAGAATTGTGCAAACTGTTTTTGCCTCATGTACTATATTTCCATTCATATTTGCACATTTTTCTATAGACCATTGAACCTATTTCCAATTTTCCTACAAAAGATTAAAAAATGAGGGGTGGCTCAAGACTTTTGCATGGTACTATATACCCACAGACTTGATCTGAGGATAAACGAAATGCACGATAGTGGTTTATATCATTGTTGTGCTCATAAACTGATCGTACTTAAACAGTGCTTTTCTACTCTAACTGAGCTTCCAGCACTTCATTCTGTGCCTTTAAACATCATGCATACACTCACAGGGATGCATTGGGAGTTCGGGAGTTCAATATTTTGGCTGAGGACACTTATAGACTGCAGCATATAGACTGGAGGAGCCAGGGGTCAAACTGCCAACCATCCTTTTGAAGGACAGCCTGCTCTACTTCCTGAGCCAGCAACAGGCCTGCGGGCTGCACTCTGAGAATCCTTGACATATACAATGTACTATATGAAAGTAACACTGTGAACTGCCCTTTTTACACTGTAGTGTTGCTATTTTTATCTTAGGAAAAGGCTCTGAATACCTCCACCACTTGTTATGATGGATGGTTCCATTCAGATTGACTCCACAAGGGGTTTTCTTATATCAAAGAAAAAGTAAAAAATAACTCAGATTTTTTTTCAAATTTCTAAAGCTAAAATCTAAACGCTCCCACGTTGTATTTTCCACAGTGTACAGAATACAATTTTAATAAACAATTAGCCTAAAATAAAGAGTTTGCTTGAAAAGAAGCCAATACTGGCTGAACTCTGTGAGACACTGAGCTGAAGATCCATCACTGAAACCTTGCATGGGAGACAAATTACTCACAGCAAACATCCTCACCACAAACCATAATCACAGCTTTGTCTTCCAGAGATGTATAGTGGGAAAAGCTGCAGTCTTTCATGTGTCTAAAGCTCACATAGCATCTGTCCTCTGCACCCTAATTTTCCTCCTCTCTCTGTTAATTCACAAAACATTTCCAATTAATATGGACATAAGTTTCATGCATTTTACTAAACAGTACAGCTAAGACAGTTTGATTTGTGGCCACTTATTCGAATGGTTATTCAGCTTCATTGGTTTGCTAAGAGGAAGAGGAAGATCTGTCCTCTGGCACTGCACCCATGGGAAAAAAGAACATGTGGCTTAAGTGTAAAACTCTTGTATTATCAAACTGTGAATGTGCAAACAGTAATTGGATCTGCAGCAGTTTGATCTTCTCCTGCAAGAGAGAAAAGTTTTTATATAAACAACAAATCATTAGAGTCTTGGTTTAATCTGTCTTTAATCTTTTTAACCTCAGAGGAAAAACTGAGAGTCAGCCATGGTTTTACATAGTTTTCTCAGTGGTAAATCATAAAAAGGGGACTATAACTTAGTAAAAAGTCTGTATATTTTTTTCAAATTTGCAAAGCGATGAAGTAAAGTATCAGATTTAATAATGCCATTTCCTGGTGGTCGCATGTAATTCAGATCTCTGAGTAACTTTGAATAAATGATCTTGTCACTTACTTTTGTTTTGGTGGATTCTCTTCATTTAATGTTTGTTATTCCAGCTGCTTTTATTACTAACCAGCAACTGCAGAATAGTACAGCCAGACTGAGCTTTTAAGTGTACACTATTAGCATTTTAATTTACACTCGGAGCTAAGGCCAAGTTTTCACCCTCACATAGGGAGAACATTTGGACAGAGGAGAGGGCTTTGTCAAAGAAGAGAAAACACTTTGGACACAAATGTAGCTGCAGCAAGACTCTGAAAAATTGTCCGACCCATGACCCACTCTTAAGCAGCAAAATTATACATGTGAGATATGCAGCATTTGCAACCTTGAAAGAACAAACCAGAGAGCAAACAAGCACATTTCCAGAAACTTGAAGGGAATATCTTTACTACATGAGTAATTCTTCTTGTAAAAGCTGAATCAGGTAATTTGCATAGTATGGTATGTCTTTTAATAGGAAATTGCTTTTATAAAGGAAAGTATGACTGACTGAAAGTCGTGGAATGATTTCTGGTGTTTTGCATATGTATGATAAGGTGACAGGTGAGAGATTATGAGAATGCAAACATCCAACTGCAGACATGCACCACAAGCCGAGCACCTGCTTGTCAAGGAACTGTGGTGAAACGTTACTGGGGGTTGTTGCTGTGGCTTATTCGCTGATAAAAGATCCAGTATCCAAAATGTCTATCGCATTCTGTTGCCAAAACATAAAAAGCTGACATGACTTGTGTTTGTCTCAGTTTGAGTCATAGCTTAGGAGAAATGCAGCCTCTCTGCCCACCCACATGTTTCCACCCCAGGGAGAAACAAAATACCAAAACATGGAGAGTCTTTTCTGTCACCCATGTAATGACCTAACAGGTTGACCTGAAAGCAGTTAAGTGTTTTATGACTTCTGTGAGTGCTTTTCACTCGGTTCTAAATGATAAATAATTCGTGAGATAAACCAGAGGTGGACCTAGAGAAGTGCCCTGGTTTCCCCTTACTAGAGTCAGTAGGTGACAGGCTGACTAGTAAGTACAGGAACAGAGTCTCCTAGACTAGAGCTTTAGTATGAAAGTGAAGTGCAAAAAGTCGATCGTACAACCACAAAAAGATGCAAAATGATACAAAAAAAGATCTGAAACAAGTTAAGTAATGAGTAATGTTCACAAGGAGAGCCAATAAAAAGACCTGAAGTGACCCACAAGACACAAAGTAACCACACTGGAACACAAAGCAAACAGATCAAGATCCAAACTGACCACATGAGACAGAAATCAATCAAAAAGAGACTCCTAAGACCACACTAAGATGCAAAATAGCCAAAAAGAAACAACCACAAAGAGACACAAAATAACAAGAAAGAGTTAAAAAACAAAAGAAACCACAAAAAAAGGAACAACAAAATGCAAAATGACTGAGTAGACACAGAATAACTAGAAAGAGGAATAAAAGAAATGCAAAGTCACCTCAAGTCACTTTGTCTTTTTCATTGTGTAACAGTATGAACAGTTTATTTAAATATTCAAGCTTGTTGAGATGTAAGGTGATAACTTTCTGAGGGTCATAAGTTTTAATACACATTCACAAAATTAAATTTGTATGAATAATTAAGACATCATTGAGTGTCATAAAGATTTCAAATATCTAAACAGTGATATTATATAAGGCTTGTCTTCCCTTTAACTGACACTTCGACACTTCAGTTAGCCTGTTGGCAGCCTGCATTGCTGTGTGTTAAAAACACAAACACCCCGGTGAGCTTTTCTACACCTCCTGAGCGGAAAATGTGAAATTTCACAACTCTGCAAAGTTACTTTGCTTCTTCTGTTTGACTCAAAAACAATACAGCAGCTCTAACTGTCAGTAACATGGAAAACCCCTTGTGTGTGTGTGTGTGTGTGTGTGTGTGTGTGTGTGTGTGTGTGTGTGTGTGTGTGTGCGTGTGAAGGGGTGTTGGAGTAGAGCTGGTGATGTATGGATGGCTGCCACAGAGGGACATTCCTCAAAGTGCAGAGGATTACAGAGATGCTGGCCACTCGCACATTGTCATCATGACTCTCCTTTACTATATCAGTCAGTCTCCAATTAACAGCCTGTATTGTCTGCAGGATTAGGAGTGGCGGGACAAGGGCCACAGAGAGATCTCACAACAACTGGCACAGAACTTAATCCTGCTCAGCATGTGCTCTAAAGGCCAACCAAGTTGAGAGTTTACCATAATCCAGGTATCACATATCCTGGCTATAGAAGGACTTGAACTTACTAAGCAGCACTTGAGTGGAGGACTTGAGGAATGTGGAGGAGTAAGAGCTTGAAGAGAAGCTTTCTTCCTCAGCTAAAAGATGGATTGCAGGAAATGTTTATTTTCCCTGCATGTTTTTGGTTTTTAAGCCAAAGATAAATTAACCCTGTCTGATTCTCAACAGAAATCCTTCTTATTGACTGTTTCATTTAAACACTGACATTTTTGCAATCATTCTTGCAAGTTATCATCAGTCTGATGACTTAAATGACTTATCATTTAAAACTATTATAAAATCTTGGGGGCACAAGCCCCTCTTGCCATGGAGGATTGTGTCATGAAGGGCGTAAAACCTCTGCCAAAGTACCAACGAGGATTGATCGGCTGTGGTGACCCCTTGGTGGAGAATACACGGGATCAGTCGAAAGGTACATGAAAACATAAATCAAATAGTGTTCTAAAACTACGTTAAATTAATCTGCCAGCATTTAGTTACTGATCTTAGAAAGAGGTGAAGTTTTCTCACAACATTAATCAGTATGCTTACATTATAGTGTGCTCTTCTTTCTCCTCTTCTTCCTCTTTTGGCTGCTCCATTTTAGGGGTGGCCACAGCAGGTCATCTGCCATCTCACATTTCTTGGAAAATAGCTAATCTTGAATTTGATGGCAACAACATGTCTCAAAAAAGTTGGAACAATGGCAACAAAAGGCTGGAAAAGTTAGTGGTACTAAAAAGAAACAGCTTGAGGAACATGTTGCAACTAATTACGTTAAATGACAACAGATCAGTAATATGACTGGGTATAAAAAGAGCACCCTAGAGAGGCAGAGTCTCTCAGAGGTAAAGATGGACAGAGGTTCAACAATCTGCCAGAAACTGCATCTACAAATTATCGAGCAATTTCAGAATAATATTCCTCAATGTAAAATTGCAAAGGCTTTGGATATTCTCTCATTTACAATACATAATATTTTGACAAGATTCAAAGAATCTGGAGACATCTCTGTGCAAAAATGACATGGCCGAAAACTAGTATTGGATGTTGGTGATCCTTCCGACCCTCAGACGGCACTACATTACAAACAGGCATGATTTTGTCATAGAAATCACTGCATTAGCTCCGGAACACTTCCAGAAATCATTGTCTGTGAACACAGTTAGTCGTGTCATCATCAAATGCAGGTCAATGCTCTATCATGCAAAGAAGAAGTCATATGTGAACATGATCCAGAAACACTGCCATCCTCCCTGGGGCAAAGCTCATTTTAAATGGACTGAGGCAAAGTGGAAAACTGTTCTGAGGTCAGGTGAACGGAAATTTGAAATATTTTTTGGGAAATCATGGATGCTATGTCCTCCAGACTAAAGAGGAGAGGGAACATCCAGCCTGTTCTAAATGCTCAGTTCAAAAGCCTGCGTCTCTGATGGCCTATTGTACTGGCAACTTCCACATCTGGAAGGGCACCATCAGTACTGAAAGGTATATACAGGTTTAAGAGCAACGTGTGCTCCCCTCCAGATGATGTCTTTTGTAGGGAAGCCCTCGCATTTTTCCTCAAGGCGATGCTCAACTGCAGCTATTGCAACAGCATGGCTTTGGAGTAAGAGAGTTCAGGTGCTTGAGTAGTTTGGTTGCAGTCCAGATCTTTCACCAACTGAAAACATTTGGCGCATCACGAAACACAAAATATAGAAATGAAGAACCAGGACCTTCTGAGCAACCAGAATCCTATATCAGACAAAAATTCCTCTTCCAAAAGTTCAGCAGCCGGTCTCCTCAGTACCCAGGTGTTTACGGGCTGTTGTTTAAAGAATTCAGTTCAATTCAGTTTTATTTATATAGCGCCAATTCACAACAAAAGTCACCTAGAGGCGCTTCACACTGTAGGGTAAAGATACTACAGTGTTAAAGAGAAAACCCCAACAATTCTGATGAACCCCTGTGAGCAAGCACTCGGCGACGGTGGGAAGGAAGCACTCCCTTTTAACAGGAAGAAACCTCCAGCATGACCAGGCTCAGGGAGGGGCAGCCATCTGCCTCGACCGGTTGGGGGTGAGGGGACAGAGAAAACAGAAAGGAGAGGATTGATGGATTTGATGTCTACAGTATCCAGTACTTACTGCAGTAATAAAA
>VUQH01011004.1:20865-31113 GCA_015106775.1 Etroplus canarensis
CTCCGGCTCCTGCTCCTGCCTCGCTCCTCCCCCGTCCTTCTCCAGCGAGGAGCGGAGAGGCGGCGTCGATTCTCTCAACGCGTCTCCCGCCGCCGCGCCGTGTCCCCCCCTCTCCAGGAAGGAGGGGAAATGCGCCTCGTTGGTGATGGAGTCCTCCGATATGCTCTTCTGCAGTGACACGCGGGAGGCGGCGTGCTGCGCCCCCTGCTGGGCCAGAGGGGTGGTAACGGATGAGGGCACAGAGTGTACCATCTGGATCCCTCCAATGGGGATCATCGGGTAGGGCGAGCGCACCTGAAAGAGAAATTTTCACTCAGGTCACGTATTATGAGACAAAACTGGCAAAAGTTTGTTACTGTGAGCGACCAATGTGAGGGACATTTGCTATAAATGTATCTCATATTTATAACAAATGTAATCTCGTGCAGTTTTGGAAAATAACGAAGTAAAAATTTAAATATTAATAGGAAAAGTTTGCTTATATATTTTACAAAATTTCATGGGCAAAAATGTTTGCAGAATGTTCTACTGTTCACAATAGATAAAGTGTTTTGCAGCACATCAGTTTTTTCTCAAAATTATAACTCAGATAATAATATAACACACTGAAAAATAACACCCAATTAAAAATATACAACATGTAAAAAATGATCAAAAAAAAATTAAAGCATGTAATAAAATAAAATATTTCCAAAAGTAATTAAAATATTACATCTATATTAAAATAAGCATGTTAAGATAATTTTAGTATGCAAGAAACTGAAATTATAAATGGACTTTACAAAATAAAATACAATAAATGATGGATGTAGACTCTGTAGCTGAAAAGTGAAGCCGGTGCGGAAGTGTCTTAAACATGCATTCTTTCTAATGGTCAGAAGGGGGCGACTTGCCTGTTTGCAAAAATTTGTCAGATTGTATCAGCATCTATATGAACATTTCCTTAATTCTCACTTGATCTTTGAGTCTTTGTAATACTTTTCTGATGGGTTTATGGTCTTAATCGCTACTTTCGTGTCCTATTTAACAGAACTTGTTCCTTTCGTAAATTATGGATCCCGTTAAGAGTTCCTAGTTCTTGACCGGCCCTAACCTAGCTTAAGACATTATTATGCCATAAATAAACCAAATGATGATAGCAGAGGGGTGCATTTTTAATATATAATAATTTAGACAAGCACTCAAAGGAGTAGCGGTTCTTGTGAAAGTGGAAAAGTGCTTGTTTAAAGGAAAAATGTGACCTTGACTATGAGTACAGTTTGGTGGAAGACCTATTGGGTGATCATTGTGTGTTGTCACTAAAGTTTGACCAATGCTATAGGAGAAGCAGCGATTCTTGTGAATTGTGGACTCAATGGTCCTTCAGTCGGATGAGCTAGAAAACCAAAACGCCCTCAGGCGGAGGCTTAAACATGGGGCTTCACTCATCAGTGGAAGATGTCACAGTGGGCGGGTCCATCTTTTGTGAAACACTAAAATAAAGCATTACAGGGGTAAAAAATACTAGAGTTAAATACCTGGAGTTGAGAATGGAGGGGAAGGTGGCTGAAGAGGACTTGGTGTGGTGGGCTAGACTGGTTCCCATGGCTACCACCCTGGTCCCCTGATGATGGTGAACCTGGATGTTCCTGGAGACCCAAGAGAAGGTGAAAGTGAAAACATGCCGCTGTCCGTACACATAATCACAGACTGTTGAGTTTACGTAAAAATTTCTCGACCTGCAGAAATCAAGTTCTGACACACGGCACGTTATCGGCTCGGAAAACCAAACCTTATGTGACAAAATAAACTAATAAAGCTGCTTGATGAAATGTGCGGTGGCGCTGGCCTGCAGGTGTCGGTTAAAAAACACAAACTAACGATTTCAAAGCAGATTTCGTGTGCATGAAAAACGGTTGTTAAAGCATTAATCTGTTATTTGAAGAGCAGTCGGTTATCCAAGCAGATTCGCTCCCTGCCTCACGCTTTGTTAAGTGGGACCAGCAGCAGGAGCTGGGGTTTGAAGTAGCGCTCTTAAGAAGAAAAACAGCCGCGCTATTAACCACATCACCGCCAGCCAAGATCCCATTACCACCAAAACCCAGCAGCTCGATCTTCAATCATCCAACTCTCCGACTCGCTCGGTCTATCTGACTCGTTCTTTACTCCCTCATCCTCTCTGAATGTCTCCGCTGTCTGCCAGACGGCTTCGTCTCTGTCAGTTTCCCTCCTTCTTGGCTCCTTTTCGTCTATGTTCCCGAGTTGTGCTTCAGGTTTTTTTTTTTTTGTCACATTAAAATCACAGATTGATTTTCCTCAAGTTTCACCCTGATAGTAGTGTTTATAGGGGAAAACGCTTTTAACTAAACCACAAGTGTTTTAAAGTATTTACTTAAAGTGAAGAGAAGCCCATGTCTCCTAAAAATGATACTCAGTTCTCAGCTTAAAATTGCACAATATTCAGTCAAAATTAATAAAAAATTATGCAGATTCAGAAGAAAACAATAAAACTTTTAGAGAAACGAGGACTAATTAACCCAGTGAAGCAAGGAGGACCACATAGATAACTGGTTATAAACGCTAAATTTTAAAAATCTGGACGACCGTAGTCAAAAGATATCAGAAGATATCATTTCCATCAAGCAGTATGGTAAATGGACTGGTGCTTATATCGCACTTCTTTACTCTAACTGAGCACTCAGAGCTCTTTTTACTACAAGCCTCATTCACCCATTCATACAGTGCTTTATTCCATGCCTTTAAGATCATTTCATCTATCTATCTATCGCACACACGTTCACGCTCGGGAATATTTGGGGTTCAGCGTCTGGCCCAAGGACACTTCGGCACGTAGACTGGAGAAGCCAGGGATCGAACCGCCAACCTTCCTGATGGCACAGCCGCCCCCGGCTGTGGATGGGGAGACTAGAGCGGGTCGTCTCGGAGAGTCAGCAATTCTCCCCATACAGACCAGATCAGTGACGGCAAAGAAAAGGAAGAGCTGGAGTGGACGTGGGTTGCAAAGGGGCTTGCAGGAATTGCCTAGAGCTCTGCATTGGACCTGTCTTTTGACATTCAGCTCTCTTGGTACTATTTTATGTAAGAAATATAAATATGATAAATTTAAGATCCACTGTTTCATTAAAAAAGAAAGAGAGATACTAAATAATTCCCTCAACTCATGGAATTCTTGATGCTTGAAACTCTCTAGGCACAAGTAGACGGGCTAACATTACCGCACTACTTATGTCCCTTTACTGGCTCCCTGCAGTGGCTGTGCCCTTTCATTTCTATTCACTCGGGTCTAGTGTATTTAATTTGATGTCTGCCCCATGCACCCAGCCAAAGACCTGGGGTGAGCCAGTGCTTGAAGGCACAACACCTGTATTGTGAAATGCTCTGCCTGCACAACCAGAATTCGCTAATCGTGTGGATTCTACCTAAAGAAATATCTGTTTCGTATTTCGCAATTCTGATTTTGGTTTTTGTGACCATCCATTGCCTTCCATTCACACAAATCAGAGCTGCAGAGGGGGCTAGAGCCTATCCCAGGTGTCACAGGGCAAGAGGCAGGGCTACCAGAGAGAGACAGAGCACCATCCACGCCCACAGTTGCACCTATGGCCAACTTAGAATTGCCAAACATGCGGATCTTTGGACTGTGGGAGGAATTTGGAGTACCTGGAGTGAACCCACCAAAGGACGGGGGAGAACGTGCAAACCCCAGACAACTGGTGGATTCGAACCCAGGACTTTCTTGCTGTGAGGTGACGGTGCCAACCACTGCACACTGTGACTCTTTAGTGACTCTTCTGTGAAAAGTGCTACACGAATCAAAGTAGACCGCAGTAGGCAGGCTCAGCAGCTCCAACACGGACTGAGATCAGCCGCTCTGTTAAGTGTGGATGCGAGACTAAATTAGCAAAACAATGCTAAAGTTAAAAAAGAAGTTTACTCAGCTCTTACCGTCTCCATTTCTGCGCTGGCTGTGCGACGTCCCAGAGGGCCGAAATCTCCCTGACCCAGCACGCCAGTCTGATGACTCGGCCTCAGGCCCCGCGCTCCGCTCTGCTGGCTGATCGTCACAAACAGGCAGAAATGTTACATTAAATATCAAGCAAGTGTCAAAAGTGCGTCTGTTCATCATATGTGGAAACTGTAAGCTGATCTAAAAGTTGTGCTGTTAAGCTGTGTAAATATATGCCATCAGGTTGAAAGGGGAAAGGGACGGTTCCCGGGTAAAAGGTTCTCCTGTGGACCTGACTCTCTTGCTACGCTACCTGTTTCAAAGTGGTGCAACCAGATGCAGTTGGACATTGAACCAAAATTTGGATGTTTGTGTCAGAACTAGCCTTGGTTATCTCTGGAGCTCACCTTTGGTGGTGGAGGTGTTGGTGGAGCCCTCTGCGGGGAGACACAGGCCGGATCATCCCCCTGTGGCGGCCTCGTGGCGAAAGGTCGCGCTTGTAGTCTCTTCCTGACGGAGAGGTGGGCCTGGAGAGGGGGGAAAGCAGCGAGAGGTGCCCCCTCCTGGGGGAAAGGTCTCGCCTGAATCCCCCTGCTGCTCTGAGGTCCCTCTTAGGGGAGATGTGGCGCAGGGGAGAGTTGTCCCGCCCGGGTGAGAGGTGTCCTGCGCGGGGCGAGAGGTCACGATGTGGGGAGAGGTAACGGCGGGCCGAGGGCGAGGAGGATGGGGAAATGGGGGATGGGCAACCAGTGTTGTCCAACCCGGGCGAGGACAGTCGGGAGGAGGGGGAGGAGAGGTCTGGGGAGGGAACAGGGAGGTCTTCATCCATGGAGGAGGAGGAGGAGGGCGGGACCAGCAGCCTGCTACCCTGCGGCCGCTGTTGGCCTCTCTGGTGCTCCGTCTGACCGCGCTCCCTCCCGGCCGGGTCGCTGGGCGGAGCCTGCGGTGTGATCTGGATGCTCGGCACGGTGGTGAAGTAGCCAAACAGAGGCGGCCTGTGGGTGTTTCCCAGGAGGTCGGACGCCGAATGATGAGACAGGTAAGGAGCGGGCTGGGAGGCGGCCACGGCAGTGATGGAGAGCGAGGGCAGGCCGTAAGGCTGCGGGCTGGTGGAGCGCGAGCGCGTCTTAGGGGTGGAGTCGCCGTCGTAGTCTTCCTCTTCGTCTTCGTCCTCATCCACCTCATCGCCGTCCTCCTCGCCGCCCTCTGAGTCGTCCGCGTCTGAGAACTGGTGCTCTGCCATGGTGCCTCTGGACATCTTCTCAGAAGACCTCTGCCCTTCATCTCCAACGTCTTCAAGAGGAGAGCGGAGGCAGAAGAAAGAGGAGGAAGTGGAAGAGGAAGACAAGAAAAACAAGGAGGAGATGAAGCGGAGACAACATGACGGAAAGAGGAAGAAGAAGAAAAGGGGATGGATAATGTGAAGGGAGGAGGAGAAAGAAGAGAAAGTGCTTTGTATTAATACGTGGTAACAGTTTAGATGTGAACCTTGGTTCCCACCAGCTCAAAACAATAAAACTCAATAAAACTAAGTTATTTAAACCCTCCACACTTTGGTTTTTCTGCAGGATGGACTCCGGCCAGTTGTTGGCAGGGTCTTATTGTACGGTGGCAACAGTTGCTGTTGGCACATAACCAACACTTTGAAATGCAACCAGACGACTGGCTGAAGAAAACATTCACTCTGGGAATTAAAAAGTCGTGTTTGCTGTTGACTTTCCAAAGAGTCAACGGTGAAAGAGATGCACACGTTTCCCCGACGTGTTCTGAGCTTTTCATCTGTCCAGAGAGAGAGAGAGAGAGAGAGATCTAAATATGAAACTCATCTAAAAAAGTAAAAACATCCATACATTTTGTCCGGTTTTCCAAATGCAGCTCAGAGAAGGAGCAGAAGTTAATAAATCCTGTTTAGGCAACCATATGAGCGGAAATCAGTTGCACTAACACTGGACTACTTTTCCTGTTAGTCTTATATACAACCGTTTCTCGCAAACCACCAATGTTTATGTCTCCGTGACTCACTCTGTAGCCCTCGCTTTCCCAAAAAACCCTGTGTATATGTGGGATCGTGTCCCAATTACACGCAGAGCCAAAACCCACAGTTAACTTTAATTTGGTGGTCTACTTGGTGGGGAATTACCACCAGATACCTGTCCCACACTGGTAAAATATGACGGCGACGGCTCGGTTCATGCACTTTAACAGGAACGATACAAAACTGACCTTCATTTTTCATTCTGGACACACGGAGAGCTGAAGTGGTCGGTTGTGTTTTAACACAAAGAAGATACTCTTACTGAGCACGACAGTCAAACGCTTGTTCAAAGTCAGCCTCGGCACAGGCAAACATTTGGTGCTAAGCTGTAAAATCCCAGTATGGCAGCCCATTCCTGCCAGAAAAAACGGATAAACGAGTGGATGAAAAAAATCACAGACGACTGGCCAGGCAAAACTGCAGAAAATCCAGAGTCAGATTTCATCCTGAATTCATGCTGTAGATGCTGAATTATCTACAAAACATGAAGGCACGTGGAGGATACATCTCTATCAAGATCAGTGTGATATTTTGCAGGTATTTTGCATCAAGGGGTTCTCACTTTTCCAGTTTTCATCAAATGCGGGTTTGTAATTTTTTGCTCGATCGTACCCAGGGGGCCCCGTGTGTAGGCCTCGGTGCGGCCCCAGTGGGGCAGCCCAAAGCTGGTCTCAGTGTGGACTGCCCACACTAAGCAGAGTAAACCTGAGGTCTCTTCCTGTTAAAAGGGCGTTCTTCCTTCCCACAGTCGCCAAGTGCTTGCTCATAGGGGATGGTCTGATTGTTGGGGTTTTCTCGTTGATACTGTAGGGTCTTTACCTTACAGTGTGAAGCGGCTTGAGGCGACTTTTGTTGCGAACTGGTGCTGACAGCTGAAGGCTCCGCCTCCCACTGTACTGTGATAAACTCACACAAGTGAGCCTGCAGTCTGAGGATGGGAAAATATGGCACTATGAGGTCCTTAAGATAGGCTGGGGCCTGATTATTCAAGGCTTTGGGGCCCACATGTGGCCTCGCTGAGCTGCCCACTACCAGCCAAGTGGGGCTACCCGCACAGTCCCACAGTTTGCCCACATCTACCCACATCTACCCACAGTGGGTCTGCACTGGCATGCTTCCTGAGCGGGCAAATAAATACCACTGAAAACACATCTCTGCCAAGGAAAGAACCAAATGAAGATTCCCGCAAAGACACATTTTTGTGGTGTAATTAAATCTGCAGAAAATCTCTCAGCGTGCTCATACATGGGGATTTTGCTCAAATGTAGTTACTTTATACGCTCCTAAATTTAAAACAAAATCCCTAAATGTAACTGGCTCACAGGAAGGTGAATTTGCTGATGGTCAGTTAAAATATTTGAAAATAGTTGCCAGTTGCACGGCAGCCACGCGGTGAGAGAAAAACGCCGTTATTCCTCCGCTGAGTCGAGGGCCGAGGCGGTGGTATGCCACTGCCGTCAGTTCGTGCATTTCCCAGCGGGTCCACGTAAAAACTACACAGCGGAATTTCACAAAGGTTAGTGGAGAAGTGGAGCGACAGCAAATGAAGAAGTGCTACATTTTGCAGCGAACACAGATGAACTTTCCTGAACGTGAAGCGCCTGTCACACCTTGACGATTTAACCAGCGCGTGTCCACGTACAGTATGAAAAATCTGGTGAATCCGCTGGCTTACATCGAAGTTAAGTTTTGCATACGTTAACAGCACGCTGAAGCACTACGCCGTAGTACGGCGAGGTGGCCAAAAAATTTAAACATGCACAAAATTTCCGATGTATGCCAGCGTATGGCTCGCACGTCCCGCGTACACGAACCATAAGTTGTAGGTAAGTTATGCAATCGTTGACACATGTTCACACGTTACTTGTAAGTTACTCATAAGTCAAAATATGTGGAGATAACGTCTAGTGTACCCAAAACTTATCTCTAACCTATGCGCAACGGGCTTTGAACCTATGTGCAACTTATAGTGAACTTATCTCTAACACATGTTGACGTATGTAGACGTGTTCTGGACGACCACAGCACTTACTCAACGTGTTTCTAACTTACAGCTACCGTATAATGGCGTATTAGCTGAGAGTAGGTGTTGGGAACGGATGCAGTTATGATGACCGAGAGGCGTTGGAACCTGCATCAGCGCCATCACAGGGTGAGCGTGAGGGTGATGCGGGTTCCTCCATGCGTCCACAGCCAGGAGACGTCTTGGCAGCATTCTTTGAGGTTTTCTTCAGCATGACAGTGATGTTAATACTGTTAATAATCTACGACACGCTATGCATATGTTGTGAACGCCGGCAACACAATAAGCATTTTTTGGTACAAGTTATCTATAAGTTATCAAAATGTTCTATGTAAGTTACAAATAGGTTATGCATATGTCCAAAATTTTAAACAAAACATCATAGTTCTACATATGCCAGCTTACGCTGGTTAAATCGTCATGGTGTGACAGGGGATTTAATGTTTTTGGGTGATTAATTCTGGGAGTGCCCTTCTAGATTCCTTTGGACGGACTGAAATGAACAATTCAACTGTCCAAATATATTTTTCACAAAGACACAGATACTTTGTAAAAGGCTCAATATTTTCCCAGAACAGCTGCGGTCCGGCTTCATCAAATGTCACTCGAACAGAAGGAAAACACATCTGTCGAGCCCTATTTTCAGTGGCGGATTAGTCGTCTGCAGGTGGTGCTCTAGTGAGTTTATGGGGCTGCAGGATGGCACGTCACCCAGTGCACCAGTGCGATGCACGTGTGCGTTTTAAGTGTTATTTAAGTAGATTTCAGACAGTAAATGTTAGACAAATACAGCTACTTTGATTTTCTTTGAATTTGTTAATGGTAAGAAAATGATCATCTGTATCACTCGGCCCGTAATGCCGCCCACCCTGATGTGTAGCAACACAGCCGCTTGCAATGGCGAAAACTCCGAAGATTATAACGACGATCCCACTCATTTCCAGCTTTGTTAGCAACTCATCAGAAGATTAACGAGACCCTGAAGCCGGTTCGTGTGTTCAGAAACCGTCACAGCCCCGAGAGACAGCTGATATGAATTTATTATGGGTGAAAATTCCATGCCAGTAATGATTTTCAGGGTATTTCCACATCAGCTGATGAATGGAATAGCGTATTCCTTGGCTTATCCTCAGAGACTCCATCACTAGGGGTGATTAGGTAATATTTCTTTTTCTAAGTTGTGACTTTAAAAATTCATGGACTATTTTCATGCAGTAAGAGACGTTTATTTTTATTTTTTTTAAGGCAGCCTGAGTGTCAGGTGTGGTTGTCTGACATGAGTCCTGGCTGTCAGGATAAGCTCTGCTTTCCATTACACTAATTGTCCCTGTACAACCACACTGAGCCAAAAACTGCAGGCTTCACTCGGCAAGACAGCGGGATGTACTGCAGCTCAGGGAGTGTGCGTGTGTGTGTGTGTGTGTGTGTGTGTGTGTGCGCGCGTGCGCGTGTGCGCCTTTCCTACCTCCTTCATCTGCCTCAGTGTCCTCAACAGAAGACATGGAGACTCCCAACTCCAGACACTTTTTCATATGAGCCTTAGACTTCATGTGCTTCGTCAGGTTTCCTGCAAAACAAACACACACACACACACACACATTTAATGGCTCTTTGCTTAGCCCTTCTGGAAACAGGAGCTTGTTTGGCTGCATCAACACAAGCGTGTAAAAGAAAAAGGGTGAAATGGAAATAGTAGACTGCAAAATTACAATTTACCAGTGATATATAATTTATAACTAATGTAACTTAATGACAAAATTACTCAGCGTGTCTGGACTCTGCTTCTGTTGGCTGAACGCAGAGAGTCCTGGGATACACATGCTTTACATATGAGTTTGAAAATCTATTTGGTGGATAATGGCTTTGTTTTTTTTTTTTTGTTTTTTTTATTAAAGATCGCATATCAGCTCGTCAGCATCTTTAACCTCTGATATGATGGAGGTTCCTGCTGACCACAGCTGCAGAAAACAGCCCCTCTGCATGTTTTATTCATTCATTTAACCACTTAGTTCTGCACTGTTGGAGTTTTCCTACTAAAAATCTGCCGTAAAAAGCTGCTTTGGGCTTGTATTCCAAACAAGGTTTACTAGGATATGATGGTCACAGGAGCACATGTATCAGATAATTATTTAATTAAATTTTTTCAATTCAATTTTATTTATATAGCACCAATTCACAACAAAAGTCACCTAGAGGCACTTCACACTGTAGGGTAAAGATACTACAGTGTTAAAGAGAAAACCC
>VUQH01011004.1:31133-42259 GCA_015106775.1 Etroplus canarensis
GGCTCAGGGAGGGGCAGCCATCTGCCTCAACCGGTTGGGGGTGAGGGGACAGAGAAGACAGAAAGGAGAGGATTGATGGATTTGATGTCTACAGTATCCAGTACTTACTGCAGTAATAAAATAAATGTAACCCCGGCCTTAAAAAGACAGCGTTTTACTTGCACGCAGAGGTAAAAACAGTCCAGTCAGGACAACTGTCGTCAAAAGAAGATAATTCTACCTCCAGTAACGTATTTGCTGGCATGGCCCTGTTTCAGGAAAGCAGGTGTTGATTCGGGTTGCAAAGTGGCGTGCAGACGCACAGCAACTGGTTGCTACCTGCCTGATGTAACACTACACTCAATTGTGCATATATATGGCAGGGATTATAAAAGAAGCCCTACCTTTCGTCTTGAACGCAAAGTTGCAGAACTTGCAGACGTAGGGTCGGACGTCGGTGTGCGTTCGGATGTGTTTCTTCAGCATACTGGGCTTCTTGCAGCGGATGCCGCACTCCTCGCAGATATACTTCCCTCGACCACGACCACGGACGTAGACGTAGTCCTCGTTGGATTTATACCTGGAGGAAATGAAAAGTGACAGAGTTGTGATGTGGTTGTTTCCACTCTCTAAAACAGGCATTTTAACTCTGTACAACCCAAACTTTTGTTTGGGATCCATGGGACGCAACCGGTCTTTGTTGAGCAGAATGAAGCATAAGGCCCAGGGCCTCAGCAGCCGAAGGGCAGGCGGCGTCAGATTCAGGCGGGCTCAGGATCTCCTGGCTCCATCGAGCAACAACCTCCAGCACACACTGGGGTGGTTTGTTGTCGAGTGTGAAGGGGCCTCCTGGACTGAGGCCATGGTTCTCAGCTGGAAAAGGGTGGAATGCCCACTCCAGGTTGGGAATGAGTTTCAGTGTCCCAGTGTCTTGTTCATGATTGTCACAGCGTCTGCCACGGTACAAACACCGGACTGGTCTGCTGTGGTGAAGACAGAGTTGAACGTTAAAGCAAAGTTCTCCATTTACCGGTTGATCCATGTTCCTGTCCTCACCCGTGGTCACGAGCTCTGGGTAGTGACAGAAGGAATGAGATCATGGAGACACGAGCTTCCTTCAGAGGGCATCTGGGCTCTCAGAGATAGGACGAGGAGCTCAGTCATTTGGGACGGGCTCAGGGCGGAGCCACAACTCCTCCGCATCACAATTGGGCATCTCAATAGGATGCCTCCTGGATGTATGAGGCCCAACTGAGAGAAGGCTCCAGGGCAGACCCAGGACACGCTGGAGAGATTATATCTCTCAGCTAGCTTAGGAAAACCTTAGCGTCGCCCGGAAGCGCTGAAAGAGGTGGCCAGGTCGAGACGTCCGAGTGTCTCCGCTTAGACTGCTGACCCTGCGACCTGGACCCGCAGAAAATGGATGGATGGATCTCAGGAGAATAAAAAAACTAAAACTGTGAATTTCACTCACACAAGCATTTCCAATTTCGTCATTCCCCAAGTACCTTAGCTCGTATAACACAACAGTTTTATTTACATGTATCAAAGATAGATATTTCCAAAACTACAGTAAAACAGTGTCAGGGAACCCTCTACAGCAAGTTGGGATTCAATTAAACGCACCGCACTTTAATTTTCCCACGGGGGCAATTAAAGGTTGGCGCAGTATTAAACCGTAAACCCTGTGGCTTGTGGAGATTCACCGTCGCACTCCAGGACACAGGAAGTTCAGCTTGAATACGGCTGAAGACCTGAAGGGGCTCAGAGAGTCCGACATCCGTCTGGGTGCAACACGCCGCGACATGAGCACATCAACAACACATCGGCTGATCCGCTTTACCGCGGCGGTGCGCGATAAAGAAGCTGCTCTGCAACGGAGGACTGAGGACAAGAGCTTCAGTCTCTCATCCAAACCTGATGCTGAGTGGACACTAACAACAACAAAAACAACAAAACATAAAAAAAATCATCCAGAGTAAACAAAAACACTCTATTGTTTTGCTTTAATTCATTATTTGATCATAAAAATGCACACTTGTTCAGTCTCTACTGAATTCTACATTGCAAACCCTAAACAAGCAGTTATGGATCAATGCACGTTTAAATCCCTACAATAGTGTTTGGATGATTTATAAATAAATCCTAATCGATTACGATTTGTTTTATAGCTTATCCACATTTACAGGGATTTGCTCTTTGATATGTAGCTGAAGGGGTTGCTAAAGTGGACATTTAAGGGTTTGGTTGTGCCCCTCCTTTATTTCTTTTACAATGTGAAAAAAAAAAGTTTTCCCAGGGCTCTAATCAGTCGTGAAAAAGTAAGTACACCCCTTCATTCAATAGCTTGCAGAACCGCCTTTAGCAGCAATAATTTGATTCAATTACATTTTTCAATTTAGTTTTATTTATAAGTGTCCCCAGTAGCGTAGTGGTTTGCACGTTCGCCTTACAAGCGAAAGGTCCCTGGTTCAATCCCCAGGTGGGGACACAAGCCCCTCTCACCATGGAGGGTTGCGTCAGGAAGGGCATTCGGTGTAAAACCTCTGCCAAATTACCAATGTGGATTAATCCGCTGTGGCGACCCCTTGGTGGAGAATACAAGGGAGCAGCTGAATGGTACATTTCATATATATATATAGCGCCAAAAGTCGTGTCAAGGTGCTTCACGCTGTAACGTAAAGACCCGAAAGTATTAGAGAGAAAACCCCAACAATCAGACCATCCCCTATGAGCAGCATTTGATGACTGTGGGAAGGAAGAACTCCCTTTTAACAGGAAGAGACCTCTGGCAGAACCAGGCTCAGGGAGGGGCAGCCATCTGCCTCAACTGGGGTGGGGGTGAGGGGAGAGAGAAGAGAGAAAGGAGCACAAAGAGAGCAGCGCATCATAAAAAGCCCCCCCGTTTGAAGGCTAGTCTAAAAAGTAGAGAGGGCGTCTGTCTCCCGAATACAAACTGGCTGTAATTGTTTTCTTTAATTGTCCCTGTGATCTCTGTTGACCTGGTCATTACAGTCCACACGTATGCGAGCTAGGAACCGGCGGAGCACTCCTCTTTTGGCTCTGTCGCTCATCCTCTCCACACAGTTCCTTCTTTTCTTAAAAAAAAAAAGATAACCACAGCCCTCCAACCAGCCCCACTTATTCTTTTACAAGATTTCCTTTTTTGAAGCATCACTGTCAGACGCGAGGCTTCGAGCGAAAGAGCAGACACTTTGCGGCGGGATCAGTGCACGTCTCTGTGGAGGGACGTGACCACCAACCACCAGTCAAACTCTGGCCTGCTTTCGCTCCGCCACAGAAGCATCGCTGTGAGCTCAGTTCCTTGTGGAGGAGTAGCAAAAGCTGCTGGAGGAGCGAACAGCTTCCTGTTCTGTCTGCGACGGCTGGTGGAGCGGGCGATGTGCAGTGCGGGGCCTCGTGTTGAAGGAGGTCAAGTATCAGGTACATCAAACAATCCGTCTGCAGCAGCGAGGGGAAATTTGTCTCTCGGCTCCACGGCGGACTGGGAAATACCTCTGAGTGCTCGTCTGAGTCGAGACGTTTACACAGCTGCAGCCAGTTATGAAAATGAATTATGATGATTGTTTGGTTTCATTCCATTTTATTCAAGGCACACGGTAAGATCATAAAGGAGATTCACTTTCATAAATTACCGAAACGTTCGAAGGGCCTGTCTCCTTTGCCAAAACTTGCACTTCATGGATTTCTCTCCTACAAAAAGATCTCACCCCATCTTTTTTTTTTTCTTTTTTTCTGTGTAGCGTGTTTATGCGTCTGTTTACGAGAGCGCGCGCGTGTGCACGCGTTTGCGTGTCTTTCCCGTGCACCGCGCTTGTGTGCTTTTATCCACTTATTGCTCCTGAGTGTCCTTTGGGGACACCAGAGAATTACTTCACTGTCTGCTGCATTTAATAACTCCCTGTATGTGTGTGTCTGCACCGTCTGTTCCATCGGTAACCTTGGTCTTACTGGCTCTACTGTAGGCTATAAAACATTATGATACTGTGGGAATGTCTCTCGCCACAGGGGTTAGCGTAGACTCCCTCACGCCGGCGTCATTTGACCACTGAATGTACATTTTACAGCAAGTCCCTGAATTTTCTGCGCAGAAAAGACGCCGGACGTGACTTTAATGACAACACGGTAAATAAAAGCTGAGATACGTGAAAGCGAAGCTAGATTTTAGTAACTTTAGGGAACATAAATAGACTATAAACTTTGATTAGTTTTAAAAGGACGCCAAGACTCTCAGATGTTAAGTGTTGTTTAAATACAAGCAGGCGTGCCAGCAAATTTATGGTTTAAAACCAGAGCACGTTAAAAATTTCGGCGAGCGTTCGGTGCCCGCTTGGGGTAAATAACCAAAGAATTCAACTAAATTTTAATTCAATTTCATTTATACAGCGTCAATTCACAACAAAAGTCACCTCAAGGTAAAGACCCCACAGTATCAGAGAGAAAGCCCCAACAATCAGACCTATGAGCAAGCACTCGGTGACTGTGGGAAGGAAGAACTCCCTTTTAACAGGAAGTGACCTCCGGCAGAACCAGGCTCAGGGAGGGGCAGCCGTCTGTCTCAACCGGGGAGAGAGAAGAGAGAGAGGAGAGCAAAGAGAGACGCAGACTATGGGAAAGAGAAGTAAAAAAAAGTGAGACATGGTTGCATTAACCTAAACTATATGGACAAAAGTTTTGGGCCACACCTCCTAATCACTGAATTCATTCAGTCTTATTGCCACAAGTGTTTAAAATCCAGCAGCTAGCCATGCAGTCTCCCTTTACAAACACTGGTCAGAGAATGGGGTCTTCTAAAGAGCTCACTGATCGTGGTGCTGTGATAGGATACCAGCACTGTCACAAGTCACTCCTTGAAACTTCTTTCCTCCTAGATATTCCATGGTCAACTGTAAGTGGTGTTATTGCAAAGTGGAAGCATTTAGGAACCACAGTGATTCGTTGAGTTGTCGAGTTACTGTGAAGACCGCGTAAAGTTACGGAGTAGTGTTTTAAAATCACCGGCACTCTCCAGACTCAATAACTGCCATGCTGCATGCAAGCCTTATATCACTAAACGCAAGATGAACTGGTGCGAAGCAGGCAAACACTGGACTCCGGAGCAGTGTCTGACTCTGGATGAGTCTGGGTTTGGTGAAAGCCATTACCTCCCTGACTGCACTGTGCCAACAGCAAAGTTTGGTGGAGGATGGATAATGCTATAGGGGTGTTTTTCTGGGGTTGGCCTGGGCCCCTTAGTTCCAGTAAAAGGAAATCTTAATGCTTCAGCTTACCAAGACATTCGGCACAAGTCTACACTTCCGACTTTGTGGGAACAAATTGGGGGAGGCCTTTCTGTTCCAGCACGACTGTGCCCCAGTGCACAATGCAGGGGGTGCATAAAGGCATGGCTGGACGAGTCTGGTGTGGAAGAACTTGACTGGCCCGCACAGAGCCCTGACCTCAACCCCATCAAACAAAGCACTCTCATCCAACATTAGTGTCTGACTTCACAGATGCTTTTCCAGATGAATTCACAAAAACTTCACCTTCCCAGACGAGTGGAAGCTGTTATAGCTGCAAATGAGGACCAACATTCACAAAGCTGGATGCAGAAATGCACCAAAAAATTCTCTTATCTCATGCAAAAATAAAGTAACTGGTGGTCAGTGAAGTCTAACATTGTGAATATGTCCTGCACTTATTCATCTCTATATGCTGGAAATCTTCTGGTCGTGTTGGATTAAATGATCTTTAAAAACATCAGTAATTAGTGAAATTGTTCTGCAAAGAAAACTTAGCGAATACACACTGCTTAGGATCAGAAAGGTGTGACACACTGCTTTTATATATTAAATTTGTAATCACGCAATATGAAGTCACAAGTGAATAATACACTCTGAAAAAAATTCTAAATAATTTAGGATTTAAGATGGAAGACTCATAAAACGTTGAAAGTAAAATCAAACTGTCTAATAAATGACGGAATCGAGTAGGATTTTAAAATAGGTCTCCTCTCAGCAACTAACAAAATAAATAAATACTAAAGTTGTTGATGTCAGAAAAACAGTGTGAAAAGGTCTTTAAAACGCAACCAACGCAGGACAAATCCCACTTCACACCAGTCTATAAAACCGAGAGCAAGAATTATGAAAGTCGACGTCCAATTACAGCAATGCGGCTCAAGTCGTTACCCTGTGATGGGTTTACCAGGCTCAGGCTCCTGGCCCGACTCTCGCAGGCAAAAATTAAGCCTGAGGAATAAGTTGTAAAAGGATAAGTCTCCTTTTTTTAATACCTAAGAAGATTTTTCTGACTAATCACGATGAGGCAGATGTCCTTACAGTTCACACAAAGGTCATCAGTGTTCATTTTTATTGAATGCTCAGCTGCTGGGATTAAGCAAAAGACAAAAGACAGGCTGAGCATTTTGCGAGTCTGAAGTCACATTTATCTCGTTCATGTGAGGGGAGTTCAGGTATGCGAGCTTCTTATTCAGTGTCAGGACCTGAAGCTGGGTTCCTTTCACTGTTTCCAAATCGCGATTTAAGCAAAAAAAAGAAAGGCGACCGGGCTTCAGCTCGTTACCTGATATCTCAGCTCGCAGATTCAGTCACTTGTAATGAATCATTTCTCTGTATTTTTAATCATCCACCTTTAGTTGTCTCCTTTGTTTTACTTCATGATATACTCCTCCCCTTATGAAACCTTTTTAAGGAAAGTGTCAGTAATTTGGACTTACGGCTGACTTTTCCCTCTTTTTTCCCCTCTCGCCATGGAGGATTGTGTCAGGAAGGGCATCCGACATAAAACCCCTGCCAAATTACTAACAAATTACTAATTCATCCGCTGTGGCGACCCTTTGGGGAGAATACAAGGGAGCAGCTAAAGGTACAAAATAAAGCAAAGAAAACAATGAAGGACGTTACTGACACCCTGAAACTGGGTTAAGGACGGTCCAACGCAGCATCAAGGAAGGATGAGGTGAACCATCATCTCTGAGGAAGAAGACTCTTTAACAGTCATGATCAGAAATTACTTACACCACTGGTGAAACCAGATCATAAAAACTCAACAGTAGAACTGGTGGCTGTGTTTAATACCGAGAGTAAGAGTAGTTCCACACAAACACACACACGTTGCAACAGGAACTCAAGGGATTGGGACTAAACAGCTGCGTAGGCTTATGAAAACCACTTATTAGTGAGGCTAATCAGAAGCAAGGCTTCAGGGAGCACAAAGACTGGACTCTGGAGCAATGGAAAAAAGGTCATCTGTTCAGATGAGCCTGTTCCAGAGTGATGGGTACATCAGGGTAAGACGAGAGGTGGATGATGTGATGCACCCATCATGCCTAGTGCCTACCATACAAGCCTGCGGACGCAGGGTTATGAGGCGGGATTGCTTCGGTCGGTCAAGCCTCTGTGACGATTTAGCCAGCATGTCATAACGTATGAAAAATTTGGCGAATACACTGGAGTACGTCGAATAAGTCACTGGTAAGTCGTATAAGTTACGAGCACACTGGTACATGTAGTAGTATGGCCAGGTTGCTGAAAAATTTTGCCCATGCACAAAATTTGCGACGTATACTAGCGTATGGCTCATATGTCCCACATACGTGGGCCATAAGTTGTAGGTAAGTTATGCAACTGTTGACACACATTACTTGTAAGTTACTCGTAAGTGGCAATACGGTGAGCTAATGTCTAGCGTACCCAAAACGTATTTCTAACTCATGAGTAACATGCTTTGAACCTATGTGTAACTTATAATGAACTTATCTCCAACACATATTGATGTATGCAGACGTATTTGACGTGTTCTGGACGACCCCAGCACTTACTGAACGTGTTTCTAACTTAGAGGTTCGGCAGCTGACTGACCAGGTTTTTCCATCAGTGGACTCTTTCTTCCCTGATATTACAAGACAAGAAGTCCAGATCTTAACCTGAATCAGTACCTTTGGGATGCGCTGGAGAAGACTTTATGCAGCAGTCCGACTCTCCCATCATCAATACCAAATCTTAGCGCAAGTGGACGGAAGTCAATGCTACTGCAAAAACACATCAAAAGGAAGCCACGGCGAGCGGGTGCCGTCCTCAAAGCTAAAGTGTGTGACGTTTTTTTGGCCGGGCAGTGTGTCTTCTCTGTGCAGAAGTAAGCGTGCATCTACCTGAGCTGAAAGACTCATCCTAGCGACAGTGTGAGAGGATGTAAACGTTAATAGCATAAGCGCTAATGTTAGCTCCTTTTTTATGGCAGATGTATATGGTAGAAAGAGGAAAGTTCCTGTGTGAAGATTTGTGCATTTTTTTGAGCCATAATTTCATCCTCCTCCCAAAATAAAAGACTTTACACAGAGATAATGTAGTTGTTTGGTGCTTTGACCACAAGGGTGGTGACATTTAAGGGTAAACTGTCACTTTAAAACGTAAAAGTTTGATTTCATGAATGTCTAACATGACAGAAACTGCTATAAAATATATATGGTGTTCATCTCAGTGGGTGGAGTATTTTTAATACTACACAGGATGAGTATTCTGAACTGGGGACGTTTGTTGGACGTACCCGCCTTCGAAGATCTTGATGCGGGTCGGTTCAGTGGCAGGCTGTTTAACTGAGACCTCCTTCTCTACTTGCTCCTCCTTTGAACGGTCCCATGAAACCACTCCCTTCATCTTCCTCCCAAAATGACTGACATCCACTGGCATCAGCTCCGGCTTTAACTGCACACAGAAGAAGAAAAGAGCAGCATGAAGGCCAGACCAGGATTCTTGTAGTTCTCTGTGTTTTCATCCGTTCCTGTGCACTTAAATGCATTTTTCCTGTGACTGCAGGACGTACCTGATCGAACCTCAGCTTCCAGGCCACAGAAGACACCAGTTTCCCAGAGGTGGGGGGTGACATGGCTGCCGTTGTGTACAACAAGTCAGTTTTCCTCCTCTGTTTGGACCTCAGCAGAGCCAGAGCAGCCTTGGTACTGAGGTTCAGAGGATTGGGATTGTATGAGCTGACGCACCATGAATTGTAGACGGAGCTACGCAAAGCTGCCTGGGTGCTGTTGGGTTTGGTGTAGTTCAGGAAACACCAGCTGACTCTGCTCATCGTGCGCAAGCTAGGGAACTGGAAAAGCTGCTGGACGTCTGCCACGTCTGTGAGCAGCAGAGTCTGCCCCACCGCGCTAGGTAATCCTGCACTTTGGTTGGCATCGAGCTGAACCAGCATGCTGACAGGCATTTTATTTGACGTAGGCTGCTTTGTGTTGTTAGCATCTTCCGCGTCATTGGAGGAGACCATGGATTCCGGGCTGGAATTGGGCTCCGGGGCTGAGCTGTCCACGTCGAGCTCCTCCGGGGAGTCCCGACCGCCTGAAACCGGGGAACGGTCTGTGACAATCTGAAGGGGAGGGGTGAAGCTCTGAGCCCGAGGAACATCAGAGAGGTGGGGGGCAGAGGAACGGACTGGGATGGCAATCTTGGTAGCAACTGGAAAATCACTTAGTGGAGGAGAAGAGGACATCCTTTCAGAATCATCCATGGAGTCTTCGCTCTTCAGACGGCCTCTCTGACCTCTTCCTTGTCCCTTCTCAGGCTTGCTGCTGCCATCAGTTCCACTCAGCTCCACGGCACTCATCTCTTTGACAATCTGTCCATACATCCTCTCCTCCTTTACCCTTTTCTGCTGCTTAGTTTCGATGAAGAGCTCGAGTGAGCTGGCAGGGGAAAGCATACGCTTGCTGCCTCCAATACCGGAGCCTGATGCATCCGTGGTGGATATAGTGCCTGACGTTAAAGACAGGGGGATCCCTGTGTTCAGGCGTTGCTCTGGCAGCGAATCTGGACCCTTCCAGAGGGGGTACCGCAGAACTGCGCCATCAGTCTGTCCTAGGAAGTGTGATAGGTTGAAACCTCCTCCAACTCCTCCAGGTGGCTTGGTGACGCTCACAACACCGACCGAAGGAGACATGTTGCTTTTCTCGGCATTGCCTGGCCTAGCAGAGCCTAAATCTTGCAGTCCACTACCATGAGAAGGTATCAGCTGGCTAACACTGGTGTACATAACACTACCAAATGATGGCACGTGGGTTTGGATCCGAACGGGGACCAGCAAACCAGGCAAAGAGGCTTGGGAGCCCAGGTTCTGGGTGGCAAAGACAGGTTGGATCTGTTGCAGAAGCATGGGAGTGGTGGTGGTGGAGGGAGAGCCTGACAGGGGAGAGGTGCGAGGTGAGAAGGAGGCCGTGTACATCTGAGACGTTGGATTTTCCGATTTTCCATCATATGGCTGCTGATCGTGGATATGTGGCAGGGAGTGGAGTGGTTGCTGTTTGTGAGGTGGGTGCCCGGGTAGGTTTCCAGCTGACCTGCTGTGCAGTTTTTGGAGGTGCTGTTGGGCCTGGTGGGTCTGTTGCTGCCTGGATGTCGGTTCAGCCTCCTGACTCCAAAACAGACCTGGCTGCGAGAAGGGAAGAAATGGGGGACCGCTCTGGTACTGCTGGATTATGTCTTTACCCATGACCTCATGACCTGGATGTTCTCCCTCTGATGATGAGCCTTGGGCCTGCAAGCGATGCTGCTGGGACCTATTGAGCAAAAAAAAAAAACGTGATCGATTTTCTTATGCAGCACAAGTTACAGCAATATTTAAACACTTGTAGTAATAAATTAAACACAGCTTCTAAAAATAGAGATTTTCAAATAATTTAAAGCCGATTTCTAATAGAAAGTAGAACAAAAACGCCAAAAATATGTGGAAAACTGTTCTGTGGTCTGACCAATCCAAACTGAAATTCTATGGACTTGTCAGTAGTGAAGAGCTCAAAGCCAGCATCTGCCATGTTGCAACTTCTGATTAAAATAGGCTTTAAATGATTTATGAATCACTGCATTTGGTTACCAGTGACATTTTACACAGTTTCCCGTTTTTTTTGGAAACGGTTTTAGTCTTATTACTTTAAGTTCTGCATATTTTCTGACCTGCCATAGAGAGGTTCGTCTTGCAGGCTGTCCTCGCTGATGCTCTGCTGGAGAATATGCTGGTGGTGCTGTTGCTGTTGGTGAGGTCCTACATCTGTGTATGAGACATGAGGACACATTATAAAATTAAAGTCTTTCAGGCAAAAAAAAAAAAAAAACCCCAAGAATTGC
>VUQH01011004.1:42279-54440 GCA_015106775.1 Etroplus canarensis
GTCTTTCAAAAAAAAAAAAAAAAAAAATCCCATAAGTTGCCTGAAATGTCACATAAAAACCACACACAGTAAGCCCTGTGTAGATTACTGAGTAGAGAAAGGCCCCCATAATTTACAGTATGTGATCATGGTACTGCACTTTCAATAAAATCTAGGATAATGTCACAAAAAAGCACCACAAAAGACAGAACATTTATACATAATATAGTAAGACAAATGTAAGGCGTACCACCAAGGCCAGTCCTCTTGGTCCTGCTGACTGCTTCGCTGCTGCTGTGGGGGGATCCTGCTGGGCCAGGCCATGCCCCATGTTCCAGACTCTCCTGTTTGATTGACATTTCTGCACTCCCTGGCTCCTGGGTAACCGACTCTGGATAAACACTCAAGGATGCCTGTCAAAAGCATAGAAGCGTGGAAGGAGGGTCGTTCAGTTGTAATACCAGAACGTCAGTGACGTGGTAGCTCATCCAATGTGTGAAGTACAGAAAGAAAGCGGTAAGTTTTCTCGTCATTCACTGGCTGTACTGCACAAACTAATGAAACCTGAAATCCATTGAGAAGTCAAGGAGGCGCACAAACAGTTGCATCCAGGACAAATTCATCCCTCAGGTGCTTGAGTTCAGCAGTATTATGGCTATATTGCTGACCAATGTGGCGAGTCAACCAATAGGACCTCTCCCTCTGTGATGAACACCTATAGGATCATGATCATTACCATCCAACCATACAGGCATCTATGACTTTGAGCATAGTTTGAGTGAAGACCCATTAGATGATCATTGCGTGCAAGGATCTGACCAGTACTCATGGAGGAGTAGCAATTTTTGTGAAAATGGACAAGTGCCTGCAGAATGACAACTATTACCCCGGCCTTGAGCACAGTTTGGGTGATGACCCATTAGGTGATCCACTGTGTGCAAGTTTTACTAAAATCTGACCAAGACGAGCAGCGTTTTTGTGAAAATGGAAAAGTGGCCATAAATGAAAACTATGACCTTGAGCTCGACCTCGAGCACAATTTGGATGAAGACCCATTAGGTGAGAAGTATGAGCATGTTTCATTTAAAATCTACCCAATAGTGTAGGAGGAGTAGCAATTTTTGAGAATTGTGGGTGGACGGATGGACGGACGGACGGACGTGGAGATGATGGATGCCTTGAAATGGAATTAGCTCATCAGCTCTTTAGCTGGATGAGTTAAAAATGAAACCACTAAGATATAAGCCTGCATGTGGTGCATGGACAATATGTTTGCGTTGTGGTGCGATCACATTGTTGACAAAATGTAACCTCGTTCAGATGTCTTTGAATGAGGTTGGTTGGGTCGCTAAGACACCAAAAGCATTTTGTTGTGGCTTTGACTCTATTAAGCCACAAGTCCTCCTTTGCTATCTAGCTCAGGGTCTATAGTTGCTCTATCAAAGACGCTGCAGTGTTGTTTTGATTGACAACGCAAGCATAATGCTAGTTAAAACAGGCCATGAAGTCAAGCCAAGTTGCAATCTGGATAGAAGTTAAGGCCAGCCCACATCAATCTTCTACGCGTCCAGTTGGGAGATCCCCATACACGGTGTGTTAGTTAAGCTATTTTAGCCTGCCCATATTTGCTCTGCGTCTGCAAGCCTCTTTACAACCCACCTCCACCCCAGCTACTTCCTTTCGTGCTGCGTCTTAAACAGTCGTCTGTTGCCACCGATGCCTACTCTGTTCTGTTTCTAAGACACCAAAAACGAAAAACTACCAAATATAAATTACTGAAGATTCTTTTGACTATCATGGTCCTCACTGATCTAGAAATTTCAAGCAATTTTTTTTAAGATTTGCAGTCGTACAGTGCTTTATACGCTACCTGTCGGACAAGATATCCACGTCGCCGTTCCTTCATTGCAGAGGCACTGGAGTACAGCTCTCCCTGTCTCGACGACGACAAGCTTCCATAGTCGAAGGATTTGCTGCGCATTTCAGGCAACTCTGTTGGCAGTGTGCAAGGTGCCTGCTCTGATGAAGACCTCCTCATTTCTCTCTGCTGGTGATGACTAGAATAACCACTTCCTGGTACAGTCAGGAACTCTGATTGCTTTGTTCCACCACCAGATGCCAGAGAATCATCCTGGTACAGAAACACAAATTTCTTACTTTATTTAGGCTACAAACATGCTATCCTTTAAAGGTCCTGCATATGATAATGGAGCCATGTTACAGTCATTCTGTAAAGATGTAATTAAAACTGATTACTGATATAACTTAAAAATATTTTAAAGAAAAAAACAAAAATGGGTACCTGTTTTGTTGGTGAGACAGACTTGAGACCTTCATCTCTATCAAAGGACATGGAGAGGGAGGAGGAGTGGGACAAGTTACTCTCCTGGCTAGGGCTACGAGAAAGACTGGTGCAGGTTGACTCAAAGCTTGAGTCTCCAGATGAGTGCTCCATTTCCGCTAGGCGGAGCCTCTTCTTCTTGGGTGGGAGCTTTTCTGATGGCATCTGGGAAAGTGTGTCACTCCTCTGTGGCAGCTGGAACTCCTCAACATGTTGTTGCTTCTCTGGCTCCTTGGTCATTGGAGTTTCTGTATCCTTATCAGGCTTGTCTGGCTCTTCTGTCACCCTGATCTCAGGAACCTGGATGTTGGGTTGTCGGACTAGCTTGGGTGGGATGTGGTAAGGCTGTCCGGGTGATGCTGCAGCTGATGACGATGAAAGGGAGGCAAGGTCGCTGTCACTTTGCGGCGGCTGCTCCATGCTCTCTGTCCTCAGAAGGGCGGATTCAGGACTTAGAGCATCTTCGAAGATCTCCGTGTCGGACTGCTCAGAGTACTGACTGCATGGAGCTTTATCTGAAGGCTGATATCCTGGCTGCTCAAAAGACTCTGACTTGTCAAAGGAATTTGGACGACTGAGGGAGTTGGTGTGCTGGATGACTGATATGACATTCCCAGCTGCCTTCCTGCCCTCCGAGTCAGGAAATAGTGCAATGTCCTCAGAGCACATGCTGGCACAGGTATCAAAACTATCAGACTGACTGTGCGCACTATGAAGAGAACCTTTCCCTGTTGGGGTGGCTCTCGACCCATCAAAACTACTTTGTTTAAAGTCATAGTCCCCTATCATCTCCACTGAGCCACTGCAGCTACTGTCACAATGCCCAGGGCTGTCCTCATCATCTCCAACACTCTTCTCTTTCCTCCTTTTTCTTGTGGCTATTTCTACTATACTAACTTTAGTGCCATATTGACTAAAGGCAACGTGCTCTGGGACTCCCGGGCTGCGCTCACCAATCTTCATACCCAGAGATGAAGCTATATTTTTAGACATGTGTCCAAAGCCCTCGGCCTCTCCTACGTGGGCTTCATTGGCTGAATTTTCAAATGCACTCTGTCTTGTGAGTCTACGATGACCTGGTGGGTAAAACACATCATCCGCCACAACATTATCAAAGGATTGGCTGCCACGTATCCCTTGGGGAACACTGAGGGTAGGAGGGGAAGAAGTTGGCATGGAATTACTCCTAATAAGGTGCCCAGAATCTGATGGAGGCTCTAGAAGTCCTGTACTGCTTTGACATGGTCCAGTTGGATACTGCTTTGGATCTTCTGAGATTCCTACATCTCCTCTGTAAGAGATGCGATCCTCGGCTATCTTTCCCATGTCCATAATAGCACCAGATTGCTTTAGGCTAGCCAGGCTAGTGGGGTCAGCCCCTGCCATGCCTACTGTGATAGAGTGTCTCGACCTGGAGTTGGGCCGGTAGTACCAAGTTCGACCAAACATAATCTCTTCGTACGTCTTGACGTTGGTATTTGGAGGGCTGATCTGCTGCTCCGCACTCTCGGAGCGTGAAAAGTAGCCCGAATCTGTGCTGCCTTTGCTGTGAGGACTGAGGAGGTTAAGGGACTGGGACATGGCAAGATCAGAGTCCTGTCCCTTTTTGTCATTTAGCCTCAGGGCCAAACGTTGCTTGATGGTGGGGGAGTCATCCAGTGAATGCGCTCTTACACCAGCCTGTGATGCCAACATGTGGTGTGACACTTTTATGTCATGAAAGGGGGGACACTCCATCCCCGTTGAGGGGACTCCCCCAGTCTTGGGAACGATAAGAATAGGCACTTTCATAGATCCGATGGGCAGTTCTTCAGGTGAGTCTGCATATGCTGGTTCTGCACCACCTTTACAGTAGAGAAGAACAGAGATGATGTAGATTAAAGTGTAACACAAGCACAACAAATCAGAATGAAGTAAATATATGCAGGTAGTGAATGAACAACACAGTAAAAATTAAAGTACATTCCCATATTTCCATATTTCCAAGTGTCGTGTTTTTACTTTTGTTCATTATGAAAAATGTATGCATGCCTTCACTACGACAGATTTGAAACTAGCCACGGGTTAAAAAAGTGTATCTTTAAACGAAACAGTTTTGGCTTTTTTCTGAACATTCTTATTTTCAATTTTGAAGTTTCTTATGGAGGAAATAACCTGTGTTCTTGTCAGCTTCAAAGGAGATTTGCAGGGTGGGGCTGTCTTTGTCCGTCAGCATGGTGGTGGCCTCCACTCCTTCCTCATCTGTATCTGTACTCTGCTCTCCATCTGAGTGGACCTCAGCCTCACCCACTGGAGATGCCTGGTCCATTTCCCCACTACGGGCCACAGCTAGCTCTGAAAATGGTACGAGTCCAGCTTTGATGGCGTGAGCGTGGGACTTGCGATGTTTGTAAAGGTTGCTCTTGGTTTTGAAAGAAAAGCCACAGGGCACACAAGGATATGGCCTCTCTCCGGTATGTGAGCGGATGTGCTTCTTCAAGACGCTTGGCTTGGCGCAAGCTCGTCCACAGTAGTGACAGATGTACTTGCCAGGCTTTTTCGGCTTTTGCTCTTTTTTGCCATAGGCCTCCTCTCCAGGCTCTGGGCCTGACTGCGAATACTGTCCAAAGGAGCTAGGTAAACTAGGAGATTTCTGCCGGGAAAACCTCCCTGCACCAGAACCATGTGGGTGAGTGTGTCCTGGGTGTCCTACTGGGTATAGGTCGTCCGAAGGCAACTGGCCAGCAAATGGCCAGGCATGAGGCTCTAAACCTGGCTGTGGTTTGGCTCCTGAGAGGAAGCGCTCAGTTTGGGGATGCTGAGGGTATGGCTGGCTTAATTGGTAGGAGTATCCCCTGGGAAACCCCTGACCAAAGGGCCCTTGGGGGTCTTGAGATGGTGGGCCTCCTATGGCCCCAACTGCAGACGGTCCAGATAGCAGCTTTCCAGAATTCCCTGTAATTGTGTACTTTTGCTGGGGTGCTGATCCACCAGGAGCACCACATGGCAAACTCTCACGATGTTTAGCCTCCGGATCAGCAAAAGTGCTTCGTTTGGTGTTTGCGGAAGGCTCTGACGCCCATTTTCTTTGCAGTGGTGCCTTGTCCCTCACCAGTTCCTTATTTGGACATTTCTGCCCAGCCGCAGGTGATTCACGAGCCTCCATTTCCTTGAAGCTCTCCGTGGTTTAGAAGAAGGAAGTAAGAGGGGAATATGGGGAAGTTGGGAGGGTAGGTCTTTGAGGGTTACAAGGTCCCAAAACTACCAGGCATGATAGCTGAACCTTTGGTGACTGCTAACACGTTTACAGAAACACGAAGTACCAGTCCATTTCTGAGACAGACCGACTGTAGAGCCAAGCTGAAAACAGGAATTATGAAGTGGAACCAAAAGACGAGCTTCAGTGGATAACATCAGAGATGTTTCTCCCCTTCTGCCATTTTGTAAAAACACTGATGCTGCTGTTTGATGTCTTTTTGTCCAGTTCATCTAAGGGCAGAAGAAACCTCACGTGATCTGGAGAGGACAGAAAAAAAAAAAAGAAATTAGGGACTTCAGGAGAACATTTTAGTCAAACAACTGCAGTGTTTACCAAGTGAAAATCCAAAGGGTAATTACTAACTTTTCTTGCAGGGAAAAGGTGCTTGTAGATCCTTTTTCAGCTTCAAAAGTCCTTCAGTTCACCAAAAGACCTACAGCAAAATAAGAGAGAGAGGCTAATTAGTATTGAGTACAAAATCATCCAATAATACAATAAACAGATTCAGAGATGGTACACAACCTCTAGCCTACCCTTGTACCATAAGTTGCCTTAGTGTTGATGTGACACTTTTTGCTGCTAAATTCAACACACTGCCACATACTTTGTTGCGCACAGACGACTCGCCAAGTTGTCGAGTACATGCCTGATGTGCGAATGTAAATGTCATTGATTGCTCCGTTAGTTTCTTCACACTGGAATCCATCTGTGCTTTTTTGCCTTTTTTTCACTCCTTTCTCCTCCCTCCCTGCCTCCCGCCCTCCCTCCTCCTTCCACTCAGTGAGTCACCGATGAAAAGCAAACCCACACTGTTCCTAAAGAGACACAAAGGCTTATAAATAGCGCGGTGGAAGTGACGTCGGAGTGTCATAATATGTGTAGGCGTCCAAAAAGGCCAAGCCGAAGAGCAGCCATCAGCAGTGGCACCTTTCCTTCCTCTCTGGGTTACGTCTAACTTGGCGTGCACTCGGTCGAAAAAGGCAAACAAGGGACACGCAGACACAAAAAGAGATGCTCACAGATGTAGATGGAGTGCTTGCAGGCGCTGCGACTGCACTGCAAAACTGCAGCAGACTCACTGTCGATGCGTTTCCGCTGCTCAACGTTTCTTAACCACACCAACACCTGACAGCAGAAGGAGTGCAGAGCCGCAGAGCGCACATAAACATGCATGCTGAAGTTGCATTTTTGCTTCGTATTTCCTCATCTCAGAGTTTAAACAACCTCCCTCGCACTCCGATTGCGACACACACACACACACACACACACACACACACACACACACTGTGGCCTCAGTGCTGGTAAGCAGGGTTCAGTGACGTTTGTGTCTGGGGGCCCAATGTGAGATCTATAAATAGCGCGGGAGGAAAACATGCTTTATTCTTAGCAGCAGGAACGGTAAATATGGGCTAACTTGTGTTTATTTCACGTGTACTCCTCACACCCCTACGCCCACTCGAAAGGACACACAAGCAAATACCGGGAACATTATCTCAGCCTTGGGTCATGTTTTTGTGTTTTCCATGGTGTTAAGACTGGAAGAATGTGGTAGAAAACTCCTGTTGGGCAACAGTTGGTATTCACTTCAGCTCGTCATAGCCAGGTGAGGCTGACTGGTTAGCAGGAGGGTCAGCTGACATAAATACAGCCAAATGCAGACAATCTGCTGATGACTTGGAGGAAAGATACTAATAATAGTCAAGGCAAGGCTGCTTTTTAAGACCTTTCAAACATAGTGTCAATCCAACAGTGCGTGTTATAATTCCCCTATGGTGAAACACTCCTGTGTCTATGAGTCATGGCTCGTGTGTCCTTTGACACCTGTAGCACATACTGGATGTGCTACACAGACAGAGGAAATTAACTTACAGTAGTGGCGATGTGCCAAAGCGGGAAGCTGATTAATGTCAGTGTCAAGTTAAGCATGAGTCCAGGGCGAGCTGAGATCGGAAGCCAGCGAGGTTCAGTGTGGAACAAGGGTACCCAATGATTCGATCGTGGGTAGATCGCGTGGCATTAAAAAAATAGACGTCAGTCTCTCATCCATCCCCACTATTACATTTGTCACTGGATTGACATGCAGGGCAGTCGGTCTGACATCTGATCTTTTCTGACACACGGGGTCACCATCTAGAACGCTACCAAGCTGCCTAGTTAGCCTCCAATTTATTCCTACTAAACTTAAGAAAGGGTATAAAATGAGTGAGGGAACTGGACCAAGAAAGAATAAAGAGGTATAAAGATTATTCAGTCCAAATACCGTTCCACCATGACCGATGACCAACTGGAAGTGTGCTTGAGGCTGGCTATCAGCAGCTACTGTCCGGACTATGCATCCCTGGCTGATTCCAATCAGTGCAAGCCATCAGAGTAACATAATGACAAGAATGTACAGAGCTGTATTGTGCAATACGGGTTCATGCAGTTATGCATGGTACACCAACATATATTGCACATATAAAGAATACTCAATATATTTTTAAATAAATGTATGTTTTGCATTTCTACAGTAGGTAGATCCTTTTGACTCGGTCATTTTATAAGTAGCTCGCAAGCTGAAAAAGTGTGGGCACCCCTGGTGTAGAACATCTGCTTTAAAATAGCTTATTTAACGAAAGAGTTCACTGGTGGGGGCACAAGCCCCTCTCACCATGGAGGGTTGCGTCAGGAAGGGCATCCAGTGTAACACCTCTGTCAAATTACCAATGTGGATTAATCCGCTGTGGCGAGCCCTTAGGAAGAATGTAAGGGAGCAGCCGAAGGTACATTTGCGCCCAAGAATTTCATTATGGTGGATTTTCAATCATTTGAAACACAGAAAGTAATGGGAGTTCGCACAAAAACTGCAAAAACATGTCACATTACAAACTCTACACATCAGGATGATGTGGCCAGACTGAGAAGAATAACAAGCATGAGCATTATGGCGGAAGTTCCATCTTTGCTTTTACGCGCAAGAACATCAACCCCAAATGCAAATGCGACATTTGCATTGCATCATTATCAATAATGATAATAGGCTGAAGGCTGCAGTTCCCAGGCCAGGCAGATCTTTGAGGGAAGTAGGAAACCAGAGAAAAATGGGTGTTAGCAAGTAGGCATTCATAAGCTTAACACTCAAAGGGGCGTATTTGGGGTTTGGTCCCTTTCCTGAAACTCAAATAAATGATAAGAATTTATGTAATTTGCATGGGTGAAATCAAGAAATATCTGATTTCCCAAGCAAGAAGAATCAAGCACAACGTTAGTTTATGCAGGCCAGGGTGTCAAGCTTCGACCACATCAGCTGACGGTTCAGCTGGTACCCATTTTATTTGCTAATCTTACATAGGGCACGTCATTCAAGTTACTTCAGCCTCCGTCAAGGTGCTGATGCCTCTGCAAACTGCTATGCAACCCACCTCCACTCTAGCTCCCCATTTTGATGCTATGTCTGACTAATCTAATAAGCTGACGGCTAAGTTAGGGGAACTTGTTCATTTTGAGTGGATAGTACTTAAAAGAACTTGATTATTTTGAGTAAGCAATAAAATAAAAACGTTCCACTGACTTAAATGTTTTAAATTCAGCTAACTTCAAAAACGTATTTTTAATTTTGGGACCACTGCTAGATAAAAAAATTGAACTCAAATTCATCATTAGCAATGCATTACTCTATATCAAGCTTGAGAGAATTCTAAAACAGCACAGGTTAATGTATCCATATAAGCATGATGTAAACTATAATAAAATATATTAATAACACCCATGAAATCTTTGAGCAATAACATTGTACAGATCTGCTGAGTGATAAACAAGGGCATACAATCTCTGAATCCACTGATTAGTTTGTGGACTTAGCCTGTGGGGACCATTTTCTGGGCTTCTGGTTCAAGACTTCTTGACCTGACCCTGCAGATACATTTTAAAAAGCGAGAAGAAGCTACAATTGTGGACAATGACACTTATTTTGTAATGTTTCCTCCGCAGCAACCACAGTGAATTTTAAATAAAAGCGTTACAGTGTGACTGAAGTGCGAACTTTCAGCTTTAATTCGAGGGGTTTAACAGAAACATTGTATTACATTTTTTAACAACTTACAGCCCCACATTGTCGGAGGCACGGAGGTAAAATTACAAGAAAAAGTGTATCAATGCCCCAAAACTTGTGAATCTAACTGCAGTTCACCCTCAGACAATAGTTGCTGATTTTGAGATTGCTTTTTGGCAAATATGATCCCTCGTTTGCTCTCCACATCTACACTGTTTACCACAACCTGCTCAAAAGTGGCCGATCAATAGTACTCAGACTGCCAGTGGGCTACAAATGGAAACCAGAAAGCTTGTGGTACCACAGATCTTGTATTCCCCACAGATTCTAAACATTCATACGCAGATATCTGTTTATAATGATCAGCAGGTCTTCACATGTGAGCACAGAGATCATAGAACTTAGCCACACCATCAAATATAAATCGCTGCAGCTGATACAGTATACAAACCACCTTTTGACTAAAGTGGACCTGACAGAAATATGCTTCCTCTGAACCCTAACCCAACAACTGAGCTAGCGTGACTCCTTTAGTATATTTATCATTGATGTCCAACGCAGGCAACATCAGTAGGGCTTGCCTAAGGAAGCATGATTTGAACCGCAGTGTCCCATGTGAAAGGCAGCTGATCTCACCACTACACTATCCAGACATATACAGCAAGCTAGCCAGGAGGAAGAAGGCCATAGTGACAGATGTAGCAACCCCAAGTGATGGCAAAGGCAGGAAGAAGGAACACGAGAGACTCGAGAAATACCAAGGGCTGAGAGAAGAACTAGAAAAGATGTGGAAGTTGAAGGCAACAGTGGTCCCTGTGGTAATCTGAACACTCAGGGCAGTGACCCCCAAAATGGGAGAGTAGCTCCAGCAGATTCCAGGAACAACATCTGAGGTCTCTGTCCAGAAGAGTGCAGACCTAGGAACAACTAAGATACTGCAGAATCCTCAAGCTCCCAGGCCTCTGGTAGAGGACCCGAGCTTGAAGGACAAAAAGACCGCCCACAGGGCAAGTGGGGATTTTTTTTTTTTTTTTTAAATAAACAACTTCCACTACTGTGTGTGGCTTTTTGAAAGATATCTTTTGAAAACACCCAGGAGGACTACAATTCAGTCACCAGTTTCACAGCAACACATAAACTTTAAAAGCCGGGCTGAGCAATAAAAGTTCAAAAGTTCTCTTTGCTATCTGATTCTAAACATTCACATTTAGCTTCCCGATCAATCATTCCTTGGTACTAACATCCTAAACAATCACTTTACTTCCACCGTACTCCTGTGGATCAACCTTCCTCTTGCAGCCGTACAGCTGTAGTCACACTCACTCACACACACACACACACACACACACACACACACACACACACTCACACTTCAACAGCCATCTGAACTCATCTCACACCCGTCCAATTATCCGGCGGCGGCACTGACCTCACAGCAAACGTGGGTAACTTGGTTAAAGTTCTCTTCAACCTTATGCAAGGTGGCTGGTTTTCTAATGCAAGTTTTGAATGGTCACAATTCGCAGAGCGAGTGGGAGCCCGTAGTGAATGGCTTACATAAAGCTTTATTCATACATTCATCGACACAACCTGCCCCAGTTCCTGTGCGTAGGAGAGACATAGCTACCGGCGCTGTTTGTGTGTGTATGAGCGTGGGAAGTATATGTGCCAGTTTTGTGTGTGTGTGTGTGTGTGTGTGTGTGTGTGTGTGTGTGTGTGAGTGGGCTGGCAAAGGGCATGACGAGACACCCAAGTTGTAGGTAGGTCAGAACTAAGCGCATTCAGAGGCTATACTCAGAAGTAAAAATAGTAAGACACATACACACTCAAACATTTCTAAAAAAGTGATACATCAGAATTCTCTAAATAACCAGAGTTACTTAACATTGGGGAGCAGAGATCAGCTCGGCTTTCATAGACGTGGAAACAGATCCAGGCAGTGTGTTATACCCACGGCCTGCTTTACTTAGAACAACACACCTGATCTAAGTTTTCGCGTTTGTGCGTAGGCAAATTGAATGGTCCTGTTTACACACAGCACTATCATGTGTCTTCAATTATCCAGCCTAAAAGACACCTCTAAAGACATCAAGACATTTGCAAGGGATTCAGATTAAGGTTCAGGTGTACATCCTTAATTGGGTTTAAAGTGAATACAAAAGCCTCCTCCAGTTTATTGAAAAACTAATTTATGGCAGCACTTATGTAAACTCACAGCTGAATTAAAAGTTCAGGATTGTATTTTTTTTTAATAATCAAGGATTTGGAGTTTAACCATCTCTAAATATCAAGGCTGAAGCCTCTGTTGGAATACTTCAGGGAACAATGGTGTGCTGTGAGCATGGTAGCTCCTCCCACCAGCTGTTCAAATGCTCTGTTTGTGAGGAGTAACCTTCTTATTCTACTTTCAGCTGCTCCCATTAGGGGTCGCCACAGCGGATCATCTGCCTCCATCTCACCTTATCACTGCATCCTCTTCCCTCACACCGACCCTCTGCATGTCCTCCTTCACTACATCCATCAGCTTTGCCTCTCTGACTTCATCTCCAAACTTTTCAACTTGCGCTGTCCCT
>VUQH01011008.1:2435-15965 GCA_015106775.1 Etroplus canarensis
GAAATATCCAGTAAGCAGCAGCTCTCTGGGTAAAAAGAGCTTGTTGATGCCAAAGGTCACTGGACATTGACCAATCTGTTTTGAGCTGATAGGAAGGCAACAGTACCTCAAATAATCACTTGTTACAACCAAGGTATGCGGAAGAGGATCTCTGAATGCACAGCACTCCAAACTTTGAAGCAGATGGGGTACAGAAGCGGAAGACGACACTCCTGTCAGCTAAGAACAGGAAATTAAGGATGAGAACAGGAAACCGAGTTCACATAGGCTCACCAAAACAGGACAGACGAAAACTGGAAAAATGTTGCCTGGTCTGATGCGTCTCGATTTCTGCTGCGACATTTTTGTCTTTCTTTCGTGGAAATATAGTGAAAAAATTATTGCCCTGTATAATATTGTATGTAAAAAGGAGGTTCAGTCAAAATTACTTTTCTTTCCATCCAGTTCAGTTCTTAGCTGCCCATTATTTCTTTTCATGGGCATTCTTTGATGTAGTTTTCAAAAAACTTTTAATAATGACCGAAATAGAAATAATTATTGATATTATTATCAGTGACATTTTATGGTACAAAGATAGGTACAGCTGCACAGTAGCTACAACAAGGGAAGGCTTAAGTGAGCAGATGCTACACTGCTGGAAGACTGAGAAATTCTCACTCTGCTTAACAATCATGACATTTGACTTTAAATTAAATTAAATGTTTAATGTTTCTTAGAATGAAATGCATTAAAATCACTTATCTGCCAATGGAGTTCCTTTTTATTGCGCTATTGCTATAGACAAGGTACCCTTGAGCAGGGCACTTAGCCTCCACTTCTCAAGGAGCTAAGTCAGACGTAAATGTGTGCAAATGCACCGTTTATGTA
Source organism: Etroplus canarensis (assembly GCA_015106775.1). Classification (NCBI taxonomy): domain Eukaryota; kingdom Metazoa; phylum Chordata; class Actinopteri; order Cichliformes; family Cichlidae; genus Etroplus; species Etroplus canarensis. The sequence goes on from VUQH01011008.1 coordinate 3,303, forward strand.
TGCTGTCCATTTGTGAAGAAGACCACACATGCTCAGTAGACCTGGACAAATAAAGGTCAAAAGAATAATGATCATCATTGCCACCAACATTAAGGCACGTCAGTATTTCCCTGCTCTCCCTTCTGCCTTTCTGCCAAACACCCAGAACAAGCTAATTAAATCTTCTGTCAGGCATAGAAATCACTCTGCTTTCATCCTCCCTCCATTCACGTCAGTCACATCAGGGACATGCATAATGACACGTGTTTTAGGGCTGTAATTCCCCTGTGCCTGTTAGACATTTCCCTCCAATCGCCCCCGCCTGCATGCTAATCACTGATGTGGCACTGGTTTCAGACTGTTGTCTGTGTGCTGCGTGTGTTAAAGACACCTTTTAAAATGTGCCGAGGAGGACATGTGGCAACTTTCTTATAACTTGAGAGGCTTTTCAGATCAAACAGCACCACAAAGACACACAGATCATGGGAAGTCTCTTTCACACGCATGCTCTCTCTTAGGGCTAAACTCAGCTACCACTTCCCAGGAGTCTCTTTAAGAGTGGAACAAGAGGACAGGTGAACACATTGATCCTAGTAATAAAAAAAAGAAAAAAGAGTTAAAACATTCACAGTACATCATAAAAAGAGCCAAACCTCCCCAGAATTAAATATAGGGGCTTCGTGTACAAATAAGAATGGATACATTTATATAGGTGTGGTTTATCAGAAAAGTTGTAGATGAATCTCATCTCTGTGTTGGCTCTCTTTCTCTGTTTTGCTTCTCTTGCTCTCAGTGTGTGTGTGACTAAGTGAAGGTGTAATGAGTTGGGACAGTGCCCTCTTGTTTGGCCTTGGAGTGCTGTTTTCCAGCTGAGAGAGCTAATAACCTGTTAGTAGGGATTATTGGTGAGATTACACAATACCAAAGCAAAGACTTTCAGCTTTGGGGAATGGTATCAAATGTAGCAACTAATCCTAAATCTTTGACAGTTAGGTAATGACAGAACGGGCCGCTCTCCACTGATTGTTCTCTTGCCAAAATATGAAAACTGGTCCTTTGGGTACTTACAGGTGAATACGTGAAGTTAAAAGGAATTTTTTTTTGTGTGTGTGTTTGTTTTTTCCTTAGACCAGTGCAGTGCTGTGTTCAGGAGGCTGTGCTCTGCTGGCTGTCAGCTCCCTGTTGGCCATCATCACCATCTTCCTGCCCAGTGGAGGTTGTGAGAGAAGGATCTGCACCCTGGCTGGATACATGCAGATGGCTGCAGGTCAGTAGAGATGCGATCACACACATCAATATGGTATCGTACATACACCGATCTACATATATTTTTTGAGATCGCTTGATAGATGATGAAAAAAATCATTACCTACATTTATTGGATCTTTCACTTTTCCATTCTGTACTATTAGGTCCACTTGGCTACAAGCAGTGATAGTGCTGCTTGTTACTAGGACTATAAAAAGAGCTGACTTTGATGCCCATCAGTCAAAAACAACAGCTAAACAAAAGACACAGCTTGAGGACAGCTGCAGCTAGGCAACCACAGTCTGCATGGTGAGAATGAGTGAGTGAAATGAAGGCGATCATAGATTTAGAGCCTGCTGTAAAAAGACAATTATGCCTCCTTAACACAGGTCATTGGTTCAGCGCTACATGTGACTTGTCAGGCCGCTGCTTTCACTCTAACAGAGAAGTGGTCCCGTAAACACAGAGCAGTCTTGTCGGCACTTGAGCCTAATAAACCAATAACGCACCACAGCTGATGTCGCTGCTTAGTACTGGCCTTCACACTTCTTGCTTTGTGCACTGAACCATTTTTAATGGCATTTCATACAAATGTGAAGAATTTTTTGGTAGCTGTATGAGAGGATATGGTTCATGTGTGCTTTATTTACAGAAACATATTTCCCTTTATGTGTTGGACCTTGACATTTCCCACTGATATTGTAAAAGACACTTACTGTGCTTCTACTTTGCTGAAAATTAAACAGAATGACATACAGTAATCCTATGTACACACACCACACTAGGAAGGTGAACATGCTAAAAGTACTGTAAAATCATCAGAATGATAATATTGTCACTGATGGCATGTTGGCATCCTGATGTCAGAATTGGGCTCAAATCATCATTGAGCATCCTAGGCCTTGTTTCCATACATTCCTGGTGCATCTTTGTGCTTTTGTACCTTTGTAATTTAGTAGTCATTTTAAAACACGCACTGTTGACTAGAACTCTTCTAGTCATTACTCAATAGAACTCCGTGAAAACAAAAATAACAGAATCAGGGTGGTTGTTAAATGATGCAAAGTTATGTGAGAAGACTGAAGATAACTGTCTGGTGAATTGAGAGGGAGTGAGTGGGTTTCACATGCTATATATAAAAGATGAACGTAGCCACAGTGACATCATCCATTTCAAAGCCTCCACTTTGGCTTCGTGGTTATTGCCATATTGATGTTCTGCAGCCAGAAGTGACCATTTTTATTTCATCCAACTGAAGGGCCAAAGATTGAATACCATAGTGAGGCATCCGTTGTCCATTTGTTCACCCATTTTTTTCATCCACAATTCAAAAAAATTCTCCTAGAGTATTTTAGTGAAACAATGATCAACTAATGGGTCTTCACCCAAACTGTGCTCCAAGTCAAGGTCAGATTTGTCATTTTATGGGAACATTTCAATTTTCACAAAAATCACGACAGGAATAAAACGAGTGTTTGTGTGTGCCCTTCTGTCACTAGTTTTCGTATTTCAAATTATTTCTTAAGCCTGGCTAAAGCTAGTCAAGAACAAGTGCTGTTGTCCTGGATATGACCGTTTTCAGGCCTCCTTGAATTATCAGTGGATTTTAATTGCCATTAGTTTGTGCAATACAGCCAACCAGTGACAAAAAAGCGTATCACTTTCTTTCTGTACTTTACACATTACAATAACCTGCGAATTGTGGTGAATTGTGCACCACATAAGCAACTAAATTGTTGTCATTCTGGTTAGATGAGAGAGTGGAGTGCTATATTATCAGCTAATGCTTGTAAGCATTAGAAATCTACATCCATGAACAGACACATATACCTGCAAATAAGTGCCAAGTAACACAAACGGAATACTAAAAATCTGACTATTCCATGTCAGATAACTCCATTAAAGATCTTCAAAAGGCAACAGCACCAAAATCTTGGATTAGTTGACCTGTCAGTCACTGTCAGTCCCTAACTTTATGCTTTAACAAATTCCAGATGTCTGCAATTACTGTGTAAAAACTTACAGCTCAAGTTACCTTATCTACCCCCTTTGTGTTTAGAGGCACAAACACTTGATTGTTATTTTTTGTCAGCTCTCATTTATTTACGTAACCTCTGCCCTCGTTGATATTGAGTTGCTTATTTCAATTCCTGTATATGGCATTTAACTTAGCATAATTAAAGACCGAATTCATTGTCCAGGTTAAATCTTTATTGACGAAGGTGGACTTTCACAAGCTATGCTTAATGATGTGTTTAAAGTGGTGCTTATTGCTTACAGCCAGACTCTCATACCTCTCTGTCTGACTCCAGTATCAGATCAATGTAGCTTTGGGAAAATGAGAATGAGTCTTTGGCAAGCCTCTTATGTGTGTTTGTGTGTGTGTGTGTGTGTGTGTGTGTGTGTGTGTAATCCAGTTCTGTGTGTCTATTGTAGCTACAGTCTTTGCTGAATAACATTGTGAAGCGAGGAGCTGGGCCTTTGTTCCATTTCCAGGTCGACTCTTGTCTAGATAGATGGAGGTTTCACAGAGAGCCCACAAAGCCCTGAGGAGGGCAGATCAGAAGAGTGTTTGTTTTCCCAGCACTACAAGTATGTGTGTATGTGTTGAGAGAGTGCTATCAAAGTAGGCTGATAAACTGTAACAAGCAGATTAAGAACAATGGCTTTCTTTGTGGCGTGCATATCATCAGTGTGGCTTTTGATGGTGTGTGTTTTCTTGCAGATTGGGAGAAATGAACTGCTGGCAAGATGCTGCTTGTCAACTTTCTCTTTCCAGCAAGAAGTGATACCTGTTTTGATCCCCAAGCTTTCTATAGTGACTCTGAAAAGCAAAGGAAATGTCAGCATTCATGTGTGATGTTGTCTTACTCTACTTCTGAGGGATAAAAGTAATTGAGGAGACAAAAGAGGTGGATGACACTTGCTGATCGTTGCTTTTTTTCAGGGTTTGGAATTATGATCAGAATAAGGTAAGAACATGTGAAGGCGAGGGCCTCAGTTTGAGTTTTAGTCACCTTGGAGAGGAGTGCAAACTAATGGAGCATCAGATATGAAAGGTGCATTCGATGGAGGAAGTGAATGGATAGAAATGTTACAGATTTGAAAGCCTGTGTGATTAAAGAGTGTAAAAAATGGCTGCTTTTATTTTTTACACATTATATTCTCTATTTTATACTCCGATTGCCTGTAAGCCTTGCTTTCACAATGTAGTTCTAGAACATCTTCAGGAAAAATGAAGACTCCATTGCTCCAGTGAAACAGCAAGAGCTTAATCATTTTGGTGAAGTCTTCTTAGAAGAAAATCTCGCCACTTAGCAGCCATCTTGGTAACACCTCCAGGGACTTATTTGAGCAGTTATTTTGAAGCCCTTATCTAAATGAATGAGGGTCATTTGAAGATAAAAAAATGCAGACGTTACAGTATCCTGCTTGATATAATTTTGGGTTTGGCTGTTAATTGACTCTTTGGACGTAGGGTACAGGACAACTGCTCTCGTTGCTGTTACAGAATTATTCTATAGAATTCTTTTGAATGTAGTGTCTTTCTCTTATAATGTTTCTGCCATCAGTAGCTTTCCCCAGGTGGCTGAAATTGATGATCATAAAACAAACAGAATAACTGTGGAACACTAATTCCTGGGAAAAAGAACAGGAGTAACATTATTAGAGGAGGCAAGAAGGTAAAGGATGACAGTGATAGATAAAACCAAAAGTAAAACAAGATGCTCTAGGACCTGAGAGGTTTCAAAATCTGCCTAATTATTAGCCTGTACAGCCAGGTGTGATCTGAGAGGTGTACCACGAAGCAAAATTAATGGGTTAGCGAGCTATGTTGAGCTTGAGGTCAGAGTTTTGAGTGGCTCTCTTTTAAGCTGGCTAAATCACTGGGGTAGCTTATGCTGAACACATAACCTGTTCTGGACCAGGTTTAGGTTCAAAATTGCCTGAAAGTGCCAAGTCTTTCATTTATTTATTTTATTTACAATCTACTTTAAGTGCTTTATAGATTCTCCGCCATAGATTTATGTTTTACATAGGCAATCTATTCAGTCATGTCTTACTAATATCACCAAATGACTCCCAGAACTAAAGTTAGTGTGGTGTGCACTGTGTGTCACATTGTCACAGGAATTCGCATGCATTTAGCTGGTGATGCAGAAAAATTTATAAATGTTTTTACATTTGGTCCTAATCTGCTGCTAACTCTTTTACAGTTATGGAAAAGCAGGTTAAATCCAGATTAGAGAACTGATCAGTGACATTTATGGGCTATTTATCACTGACAATATTCAGTCAATAAAATTAATTTTGCTTTAATCTGGAAACGAAGTGAAATGATTTCCATATCCCCTTTATTAGGCTGTGAGAGGGTCAGAACTGAATGCACCGAGTAACCTATAATGTTTAAATATATCACGTTAAAGTTTCAGAGCTCTAAAGTGCAGCTGTCACGTTAGGGATTAACAGCAGCCGCGAGAGCGCACTGCACAGTAAAACAAATATATTAACTTGAAATAATATGTTTATTTTACCGCTTGGTGTGCTCTTGATGATCATGAATTCGGTGTTAAAATAAATGCTTATGCTTTCCAAGATTAATGACTTTTTGCAGCATTTGTCTCTTGTCGTATTTGCAGCAACAGTGTTGCATTTTGCTGTTATATTTTGCTGTCCTTAACAATCTCTGTCACCCGTTCCAGTGTTAATGTCTCTATTTATAGTAGGCTGCACTCAGTTGATCAGTTTGTGAGTCAAATAACACCTAAAGTGCTGCCTTTCATGTGAGTGCACACAGATCCTGAAGCAAAAAGACTAAGTTAACAGAGAAAGTTGACAATCACCTCTGTGAGATCCTCTATATTGGACTAAGGTTTTAGGTTTTTCCAACCCAGCTAATACGAAGAAACCCTGGCTATGTTAACCTTACTTCATAGTATACCCCTCTTGTCTTGTCTTCATATATGAACATATCCAAGTGTAATTCATTAGATGTGAAGAATTAAGGATGTTGTGGATGTGCAGTTTAGGTTAAAATAAGTAGCTGTGTGCAATAACTTGGAACAATAGAACTCACAAGCTATAAATCGCAGGTACAGTCTGTTGTGCCTTTAGTGATACATTTTACACAATACAGTGTTGTCAGTATCTGATATCCATTTTTTTTAAATTACATTTTTATTTACGCCTCAGCTAAGCCTGCTGACGAATGTCAGAGTTGTCTTTTGTCACTGTACCATAATGCACGTTCTGTAGCATGAGCTTTCCAGGCACTTAGCAGGAGGAAATTGTGACAATCAGCGCAAACAATGGAAAGGTTTGTCATTGTAAATGGATTTCAAATGAATCCTGCTACATCTCAGCCCTGAAAACTTTCTGAAACAGCAGAACACAACAAGCCATCATACTTTTCACTGTGCAATTAAATCTACTTGGCTCAGTAGTCAACAGTAGGGATTAGGAGTGGGGCTCATGGAGAAAAAAGTTACTATGAAGTGTTTAAATTGTTACAAGTTACGACCACTGTGTTTCTTTATGCTACGCACAAGTTCATGGCAGTTATGAATAATAGTTCTGATTTTACCCAGAAAAAGTCACCACATAGAACTTAAAAGTTTAGCAATTAAGGTGTATCCGCTTTGTCTGTGTTGCGAAAGGGTGTGTTGTCTAAAATGTCAAACTTTTAAAGGTACAGGTGACAGTGCCATCTTAAAATGTAGACACACAGTTTGTCTTGACCCACAAGAAGTGTGGAACATCATCTAGAGGTTGGCTTATTGCACCCTTTAAAGTCAGATGACTCATGATATATTTTTAAGCTTTATTAATTAATTAATTAATTTAACCAGGAAGTGTATATATTAAATTGAAATGAAAAAAATCCCCACTCCTTCTTCACAACAGACCCTTGCATTTTTCATTTGTTCACAGTGAGAACAATGAGTATTGTTTATCATATCCCTGACAATTTAGGATATGATAGAATCAGTGCCACTGCCACTGCAAATTGTTCGTGCCATTGCAATAGCACGAAACTATTTGATGCAGTACTTTGAATTTTGGTACAGAGTTAGACCTCCATGAGATCTGGAACTGATTAGATTTTCAGCCATTTTGAAAATACGGATTTGCTACTAGATAGTGTTATCTGTAAAAAATGTTTACATTTTTAGCAGCGTCTTTGTGGCTATTTGTCTGATTTGCACAAAATGAAAAGCAAAATGATCGTGGGATCATATAGTTAATGGTGACACCGTGACACCCCTGCCCCCTCCACCCCCACTGTTGCCATTGCCACTGCAAATCCTTTGTGGAACCGCGATATTGCAAAAACTATTTGATGCAGGATTTTAACTTTTTGACACAGCAATAAACCTCCATGGGGTATGGAACTGATTAGAATTTCAGAAAATATGGGTTGACCTCCAGGTGGCATTTTCTGTCAAAATTTTTAGCTGTATCTCTGTGACTACTTTTCCAGTCTGCACAAACCAAAAATCAGAGTGCTCATGGGGTCACTTACTTTCATGGTGATGCCATTTCATGTCTGCCACCATTGCTGTCTACTGTTGCCGAGGCTGAAATTGGTAAAAAAGTTCCAGATATTATGGAATCTACTTTGCTGCTGCATATGTCAGTTCTTAATCATCCACTTTGCATTAAAAAAGGCATGTCATTTAGCTTTACATCATGTCAGTCGGGGTCAGATCAGATCAGCATTCATGAATAAATTGGGGCTTTTCGGGAATATACCTTTAGTGGTTCGAAGGTGACTGTGGGGAGCTAGTTTGTCTGTTAACTTTATACAAGGCACAATAGACAAATAGTTAAGAAACCTGAACTTCTATAGAGCCTGAAACTTTTTCACAGTACTACTTATTCACTCTGACATACTCTATGCACACATGTACAGAGCTTGATAGGTTAAACCAAGAAAAGCCTTTTTCAAAGTAAAACTGCCCAGCTCTTTCCATTCTCAGCCCTATGGTCCTGTGGGTGCAGTCCAGAATTAGATGTGAACTTGCTAACCCTCCAATGGTTCAGCTCAGCTCTCTATCCAGTGGTTCAGCTGCTGCACCACCAAGCGCTGCTGCCATCAATGTTTTACACTCTGAGAGAGGGAGGCAGAACGTTTCTGTGTGGTACGGTTGGGAGCTTTTACTCCTTTCATGCATATTTCATTGGCCTGTTCTTCTTAGTGGTCAGGATCCATCAGATTGGATTGCTCCTTGGATGTGCTCTGTGTGTTTGCATGGAGAACGATTAGCGAGGAAGACATGAAATTGTATGGATGTAATCCATCTAGTTGTTCAACTATAATCTTGCTCTTAACTTGCATTACAAATAAGAATTAAGGTAAAACTTTACCTAAATGCCTGCTAGCAATATCAGTTCATTTTACTCAGGCTCGGAAGCAGCTGAGGTCTGAGTTGGAGGTTCGTCATGGTACAGCGTTCAGGCAGATTCTCACAGCGCCGCCATCCATTCGAGGCTGAAGATATGTCACACCCGGCTGAGTGAACAAGCACTCACTACAACCTTAATCTCAGCTGTTTTCCTGCAGGGTAATATCCATATTAACATATAGAGATCATTTACATAATGTCCTTACATAAAAACATGCTGAAAACTTTATGTGCTGCATTGATTGCCTGTTGTTTTGTGTTTTTATTGATTTGACTGCAAGTGTGTAGTTTTCCACTTCAAAAAATGTTTTAGTTTGAAAGCAGTTCTTTGGGAGCTTCGTGGGTTGAGGACTTGAAAGGGATATGCCTGAAGGCTTGTTTTTTTTTTGCTCTTGAAAGAAATATGAACCACAATGTTTTTTTTTCTCACTTGTACAGTTGGAGATGTTTGTGTTGCTCCATCTGGAGAAGCAGCAATTGCTCAGCCTTTTTCTTTGTTACATGGAGAGATAAAAGCAGAGAAATGACACTCTGCAAAAGGTGGAAAGCCATTAGTAAAATCTGGTATTACACTAAATTTGGCTGAACTGCTAACAGTTTTTAAATATGAGAAGTTTGTAAAGTTAAATGGTACAGAGGGCTGTCTGAGAGCAGGGGATCCTATGATTTAAAATACTGAATATTTCATGTGGTGAATGAACAGAGTCTTGTTTGTATCTTTAAATTTCAAGACTTGAGGCAGAAACTACAGAAACGCTTTTTGAATTTTTTGATTAAATCTTAAAGAAAGAGCTTATTTTGCACTATATCTAAAGTCTTCCATTCTTTTCCATGTGGTTTTGAGTGGGTATGTGTATTCAGTCTATCAAGCACGGCTATGATTCTGATACGCAGTGCTCTCCATCTACCTACTGTACATAGTGTACTCATAAAGGTAAAAAATAGTTGACTGTACACTTCTCACTCTCAGTGGCTGCCATTTTGGCTTCGTAGCAGAAAATGGGGGGGGCCAACTGATAATTTTGCACCAGTAAGAGGAAGTTATATTGTCAACTGAGGAGTAAAGCTGGTGCCGATGGAGGTGAGGGAAGCGGGGGAGAGAGAGCCACCCATGTTCTTCCTTCTCTGGCTTTATAGGCAAGGTGGTGAGCCTCAGCAGCCAATCAGCACAAGGGAGGAATCAGAGTAGAAAGCAGGTTAATAAACTGTTTGTTCAACTCTGTGAACATTAGTCTGTGTATTTCACAAATATATATTAGCTTTTTTCTCATTTTGTAACACCCCAGTTCTACTTTGTGACCCTCTGTGGGTTTCTGCTTCACATATATAGTCGTGTGGAAACAAATTCCTTTCCAAGCAGTAAGGGTGTACTTAGTTTTCCACAGGACTGCACATTTGAGTCAGCGTTAGTTGCTTCCTGGGCACTGGGGAAAGTAAGCTCATGCTTTCCAAAAACAACTACAACAGTAACATCTGGGGTGTTCTTTTGATATCTGTCTATATGGCAGTACTTTACCATATCTCAGCTTTAGCACTGTATTTAAATTATAACAGTGACACTCTGGCTGCACTTTCTGATGAATCAATAAATACTGCAGTCACAGCAGAATGAATGAAAATGACTTTGAGAATGGAAATTATCATTTGCTATGTGGACCAACTTTTTGCCAAAGTTTCTAATTTGCAGCTAAACTCCACATAACCCCAGCTATACAGTATGTGGTGGATATTCTCTGTTGTAGATCCCCCTTGCACAACCCTCTGAAACAGAGCCCTCTTATCTTCATCCTCATCAGGTAGAGTCCTTCAGTGTTTTCTCCGACCCTGGCTGCTCAAGAAAGGAAAGGAAAGGAAGTGTGTTTTCCTGTGTGGTCCCCCCCTCTCTCTTTCTCTTTCGCTCACACACATGCACCTCGAGTTTCATTGTGCTGATGCTGAGGAAGCTGGGCTTGCTGTGTCAGCGTTCCCTTGGGCAAAGCCGCTATGGAGATGTCCTCAGAAGAGCGGTGATGAAAATAGGAAGTTACTTTGATCAAAGCACCTGCTGTGTTATTTCAGTGCTGCTGTCGCTGCCGGAGCCCATATGGTACCTGCGCCAGGTGTCAATCATGTCTCCGATACAGATGAATACATTTTCCATATCAGGCTGGATTAGAGCGACAGACTCTATTAGCAGAATGTGTTCCTCCAAAAATGAAATTATGCTTAGTGAGTTTTTCTTCCATCACTCTGTGAGTAAGAATGATTGGACCATCATTCATGTCACTATTGGTATTCAGAGAGTTCTTCCTGGAAAATATCTTAGGCTGAGTGGAAGAACTTTTCTTAGAGAGCGAACATTACCAGCGCATTTTTTTATCGTCTTTGCCAACTTTGAAGCTTCCAGATGCCCTCAGGCTTGTTTTGCAGCCGTTCCCATCCAGATGTCTGCATTTCTTAGGGAGCAACTTTCGGTCAAGTGCCTTGCTCAAGGAATTGGAGTTTTTAGTTTCTGGTCAGAGGCTCTCTGCTTCCTTCTCATTTAATATGCTGTGTGTCTGAGTGTGTAGTAAATCCAGGCTTCTTTTTCTAACATGCCAATCCTTCATATTTTATCCTTTCATCTTAACTCCTCTCCTCTCACAGTGTATTCCCAATAAACAGATCTTTATCACAACCACAAAAAGATGTCAGTGTGCTTGTTTTCTGTCAATTGCTGCTGTTTCATTCTGTTTCATCATGAGTGGGCTAGCTTGAAACTTTCAACTCTCATCAATTTGCCAAAAAAAGTGAGAAGCAAAGAAGTCAATTAAGCGTATACACTTAGCTTCTGCTTTGTTTGGTGCATCTGTTTGTGTGACAGAATGTGACCCAGTTTAGACACACTGTGATGCTGGCACTGTAACCTATGTGTCACGCATGCTGACAATAGATATTAATCATAGATGTGCGTCTTGTCAGTGTCAGTCAGAGTGCGTGTTTTATAGTGCTGGTGGTTGACAGTAATGCGACCGGTCACCATCGCTGCCTTCAGCACAAACGCATACTTCCAGCAATCTGGATATTTTCTTTTGAATTTGCACTTTCAAGTCTCATTAATTAAACACCACAGAAGCAGATTTACATAGAAATTATTAATATTTACTGGTGAAAAAACTCCACGACCACTTCATCTACAGACTTGACAAAGCATTTCCTAATATGCAATGTGTTTGATTTATTCATTCATCATATTTTGCAGCTGTATCTCAGCATCTGCCGTGATAGCACCCAAATGGATAAACTAGGCCTTATGAGCACTTATGAATCAAAGCCTGTGTGCAAATTTGTGTATGCACAGCTCACTCATTGGTCTAATCTGATATCTACTGTAATTATAAACACGGCGGCACTTGGCTCTGCTCACTCACTGATACATTACCCACAAAAACCACAGTAATTGGTCCACCAGTCAATTACAGCTGGACTGTAATTAAGACTGAACTTTCATCCCATCCAATTCATCAGTTTTCTTTTAATTCACTGTAAAGGCCTCTCATAGGCTTTGTGTTGAGTATTCAAAGATCAACAGTTTTTTAAATTCATCTTTAATGTTGCTTTTTAAAGCATTTCTGTCATTTGTTATGTCCCTCCCCATCAAGAGGCAAGAGTGGCCAGAGATGTATATTTCTCCGATATTAATGCTCTTTTACACTACTAATTAACCTTCCCTATATTCAGTATATACTGGAAGCTCTTTGATTATCTCTGCTTCTGAACACACTCACCCACATACTGAAACTGTCCTACAGTGTGGTTGTGTCACGGTAGCAGGCAACAAATGACATGTTGATGGAGGATAGGTGGTAAGATGAATGGAGGGAGATTGTAAGGAGAGGGGTGGGAATTGCAGCACTTTGTTTCTTTTTTTCACTTTTTCATATTTGTTCTGCTGGACTGCTTCAGTCCTCTCACATCTGTCAGATAGAGAAGAACCATCGCCAGGTCCAAAACATGTTTATCTGTTTCTTATTCCTTGCCTGTCTCCCTTCTCTTCCCACTCCTCCGTCAT
>VUQH01011010.1:15480-28724 GCA_015106775.1 Etroplus canarensis
GATTTAAGGGGTAAATTTTAAAAAAAAAAAAAAAAAAAGCTCAGTCACTTATATATGATATACATTGTTTCAGGTGGATGCTGATATGGGCCACAGGTACAAATTTCAGGACGATATTCAACTCCACACATTGAGATTTATGTTGACCATTAAATCTGTTTCTTTCTCTAAGGTCGTATGAGACTCATTCCAGACAAGAACTGTAGGGGTAAAAAAAGTCTTGAAGATAAAATATAAAGAAAAAAATATAGCTGTTTTATGATAAAGGCATGCATTACTCATATCCCAGAGTTTCCTCCTTCTGCTGAATTATTGTATGGTTATCTGGAACAAGTAGTCTGCCAGTTTTCATCCTTATTTCTATGACTTTGGAATGGTGGTAATGTATCTTTAATTTCCACAATACTACTGTTACATTTATTTTTGCCTAAAGATCAACTCTGCTTCCTATGTAACATCCTAACCTGCCATTTAACTTAGACCAATCACCTAAAAGCTTATACATTTCCTCAAAGCACAAAGATCTTTGCATGTGCATGTGCATGTGCGTGTGTGTGTGTGTGTGTGTGTCCATATGCATGCAAATGTGTGTGTGTCTGCTGGGTTGATGAGATGGGCTCCTCACACACAGCTGGTGGTCCCTGCACCCCGAGAGCCAGGTTAGTCTGCGGCAGCTTCAGCAGCAGGCAGGAAGAGAGGAAAAAGCAGCAGGAGGAGGAGGAGCGGGAGGAGGAGGAGCGGGAGGAGAAAGCGGAGGAGAAGCTGAGGGAGGGACAGGACAGGAAAGAGGGGAGCGGGAGGCGGAGGAGGAGGAAGGGGAGAGGGAGGAAGGGGACAACTATGGTAATCATGGAAATCTGACAGACTAGCATGGAGATGACAAAGAAATGCTCAATTGAGAGTCTATGAAGCATGTGATTTAGCAGAAAATTATGTGACCAAACTGAGTTCTCTAGAAGACTTAAGTTAGGTTAAATTAGCAGGAATAATTTTCCGAAAGATATTTCAATTCACACACTGACATCCTCTCTGGGGGGATCGAACACACTCTCTTTTGCCCTGGCTATGCTCTTCTTTTGAAGCAGGCTTTACAAAAGCAAGTGTTAACATTTTTTATCTGCCCAAACCTCCTCCTGAAAACCTAGTAAAAATAATATCAGGCATTTACTTTACAGTAAATTACAGATAAAAAGGGGCTTGAAAAATCCTCCTTTGCCATCTTACCCACAGTCAGCTGATTAGACTAATTTTATACACAAAGGTGCAGTCTAGCTAACGCAAGCTCTAACAGGAAAACCTAATGCTGAAGCTTATCTCCTCAAAGGTGAAAAATAAATACATAAAAAGTAAAAATTGGAACACAGAACTATACATTTTCTGGGCCCATGGGAGGGGCTACCTTCAGAAATGTGGCTAGAGATCATGTGACTGTTTTGGGTTGTTTGTTTCTGAACGCATATTTAAAATGTACACACAGATTCAGATGGATATTTTATCACATGTAGGGCTTGGCCCAGTTTCAAGAGGATTCACTTTTGGAGTCAATCTGAATTCAGAAATCCTTTGAAATAATCTTTGCCACCTATTTTTAAAAATAGGTGCATCATGTGGGGTAAAATTTAGGCTTTAGTACAATTTTCAAACAAGAGCAGTCTAAGAAGCCACTTTGAATTTTGCAGCACAGAATCTTCTGTTATTAATTTTACTTACCTATGAGCCAAGTTTGACTGCTGCAGAAAATCCCTTTAATCTTAACAGTTACGGAGGGAAACGGCAAATATTTTATTAGTTGTTAGGACACCTTTGGAGTTGTTGGAACTGAGACTCCATGTGAGCTAGAATTTTAAAGCTGTTTACAGTCTTTTTACAAAGCTCCTACAGCCTCCTTTGTTCTGGGGACAGTAAGAAGATATACACTGTTATCTGCCTGTGGATCTAAAGGTGAACAAGCGTATTTCCCAAACCTTTGGAGAGCTCCTTTAAAATGAACAAGTCACCATCTAGCCGTGAGGACAGAATGAACTCAAATAATGTTGAAGGCACACAAAGACACTGAAGAAGTCTCATTGATTTGGTAGATAAATGCAAAATGAATGGCCTAAAGAGGTCTACAGTTTGTAAAGTTATCAAATGTTTATTTTTTTTAGAATTTTATTAAAATTTTTAATAAGTGTATATTCTGACAATACTCTCATCTTATGGTGTTACAATCTGATTTTAATGCAGTAATCGCAAAAACACATATATAGGGCAATAACAGGTCTATTTAACCTTTAAAGACACTATTAACTGTTCCTCTGTTGTATAAGAGGGTCCATGGCTCATCCCATTATATAAATGGCTAGCTTCTATTTTTGCTCCTTTCTAATGTTATAGAACAGAAGTAATTATAAAATGCAAATTGCAGGGTGTGCACTGTCAAGCATGTGAAACACAACAAAGAGATGCGTAGCACTACATTTTTCAACTTGACACTTCCAGCATCACGGTGAGAAAACAGCCCCATATTGTAAAAATAGGTGGCATTCAATTATAGAAAGAGCTGGGGGCAATGAAACAAAATATATGGTTGTTTTTCACAATTAAACAAATGAAGTGGCTCATGTTTACAGATTAGCCTGATACTAATTAGCACTGGACTGTGGAAGCCACAAGTTATTTCACTTTGAAATCAATATTTGGAACTAAATAGAATCAGACCCACATATCAGTATTTAGTCGTTGACCTTAACTTCATAGCCTCATTACTCACTGGTGACCTGTTTAAGGCTAGCTTTAGTTTTGCTAAACAGGCAAACTTTCAGACACTAGAAGATGTTGGACACATTTTGACATTAGCTTTTCTGTGAAAAGTTTTCCAAACAGGTGAAAATTCTGTAGACGGGAGTGCACAGTAACCAAACCAAAACCCTGCATCAAACCCTAACCCTACATGGGGTGTCAATGACCTGGTGGATGATAGCCTCTTTAAAGGTTAAAGTCCACAAAACTTGGTTACCAGCCATATCGCAGCCATGTGTAGATACTGATTTAAAAAAAAAAAAAAAAAGAGTTTCAAGAATATTTGTGATGCATGTCAAAAAGCGTTCAGTCTAGTCACTGGGTCAGCGCTACTCAACAATCCAAAAAAAACAAGCAGAGAAATATATTCAGTAAATATAAAGCTTTACATTTTTTAATTGATAAAAGACTACCAAATATTGCAAACTCTTAAAGGTAATTTGTTAATGTGTTTTTAGATACACAAATACTGTGAAGTCAGATGGATTAGAGAAAATGGCGAGCTTTTTTTTTTTTTAAATGTGACACTTCTTCTCTAAAAAACGGTTGTTTGGATATTGATTTGAGTTTTCTGGCTGCTCTCTGATCTGTCACAGTGCCAGTGGAGGGGAAGAATGAGATGCCACCAGAATGGAAAATTATGTGAAGACAGTTAAGTCCATAAATATTTGGACAATGACACATTTTTTATAATTTTCCCTCTGTACACCACCACAGCAGATTTTAAATCAAACAATCAGGATATGGCTGAACTACAGACTTTTAGTTTTAATTTATGGAAAGTTTTGAATAAATTGTTTGCTCGCCACTTTACTTAGGCTCAAATGTAAATGGGCAAACAAACATCATTTTAAATTTGAAAATTATATTGCTTAGACGAAAATTCTTCACAGTGAATGATCAACTGAGGTCTAAAACCCATTTATGTCTCCAAATGGTGAGTTTCCTCCTTTCCTTCAGTTGCTGCTTATTTATTAGTCTGTCCATCTTTCCATCAGTTGAAAAACATGACCACTGAAGAATATTCTATTCATTTGGCTTGAGAAACTCATGGGCTGCTTTTTTTAGTATGTTAAAAAAAAGTGTAAAAAGGTCCTTTTGCTCCTTTTCAAAATGTAGCCACTAGAGAGTTCAGTGAAATGTAAGTTGTGCTTAATTTGTCATGGACCTCACCTGACTGAAACTGCTTGAACTTTCTTGTTTGTGGTGGTGTACATAGGCAAAATTATATATATATATGATTTCTACAGAGGCTATAAATGAAGTCAGGTAAGTGAAGTAGACTTATTTTGAAGTTTTTAGCTTTGAAAAGTTGTATGTATACATGTAGGCATTGTGAGCCAGCTTCTATGACCATGGGAATGTAGGTTTGATAACATACTACATTGAATTAGAAGTCAAATTATTATAATTGTTTTAGTCTGGGTCTCACTGGAGAGATTTGGTCACCCATGAAAACTTAAATTCTTCTTTTTGAAGCTAATTCAGTAAACAAAGATCTGCACAGAGCTGTGAAAATCAGCTTCAAAATAACCTTCAGAAACCAAGATTAGTTAAACTCTATTTTATTTTAGTCTAGTGTTCCTATTTTAGGTATGTCAGGCAAACCTGAGCAACAGTGGGTTAGTTGTTTTACATTTGAATGTGCTTCAATCAAGACCACAAATCACAGCACACCATACATGGCAGTGGCGGCAGCTGTGCATGAAACCATAGTGTAAGCAATTCATTGCACAAATAGGGTTTAAAGTAGGGTAGTATGCTCCAATTTGAACTTAAAACTTCAGTTTGTTTGAAAAAAAAATCAGATGTCTTCTTTTCCTGAAAGGTGCCTGGTGGGTTTTTAATTGAGTCTGTCTTTAAGTTGTTCCAGTCAGATGACTGCTCACACTCACTAGATATGCTCCATTATAACCTTGTGTATAGATTCAGTGATTTGTTATCTATATAGACCAATAAACTCAATAAACTATTATATTATTGCAAACATACTCTAAATCTATTATTCAAATTCAATGATATAGGCCGCAGTGGATGAAATACATGCAGATTTAGGTGATTACTGGTCGGACAGCTTAACTGTAAGTATGAAGGTAAAAACTGTAATATTTGTGTCATTATCAATACACTAACCCAGTGAACTTTTAAATTTTGAACAATAATGCTAACACAATTGCCTGCACCAACCTGAGGAAGTACCAATAGAAATATTAGTTTTTGTCCATCTTTGATATTGTCCTGCTAAATTAGCAGTAACAAAGCAGAGCTGCACCTGATGTACCACTTAGAGCCTTAAACAATGAGTCATAAAGTACTCTGGAGCACCATATAATACACCTATTTGGTTAAAACTGTCAATAAGGTAATAAGGTTATATATATATATATATATATATACACACACACACATATGTGTGTGTGTGTACCTACAGCACCATTTAATGTATCCTGGTACCTTTTTTGCCAAACTCATTTATCCCTAAGAGTCTTTTCACATCGGTTACATCACCTTCATTCCCTCAAACATGTAATGAACCCCAGGTAATAAGGCATCATCTACACCTGGGGCGCCATCTGTTGACACATGACCAGTATATTTGCTTGTAAGTCTGAAGTTAGTACCCATTTTCTGTTCCAAATGCTCCCTTTTTTCCCAAGAGCTGATGAGCTGATGAGTTAAAAGAGTCCAATTTCTTCCAACTCCAGTATGATGAGTGAGGTTTCCCTCTTCAATGTTAAAATAAAGTGTAACAGTCAGACAGCCACGAAAAAGATCATTTATGAGGTTAGATAGCATTAGAAGATTGCTAGAAGTTAGCCAGATAATTAAGATCTCAAGATGATATACCTCTTTCTGGCTGAAGTATTACTAAAAAGTGTGACACTGCTATATCTTTGGGCATATATAAAGATGGAACACTAACTACCAGAGACATGTAGAGGGTTAGTAAATTTGGGCTATTTAAGATATAATGATCTGCTACTTTGTGGCTGGCTACAGAGCTGTGGTTAGGCTAATGTGAACACATCAGGACAGGGAAGATGTAAAGTACTTCAAATGTTTATTAAGCTCATTTGATAGGTAGAGCTGAATATGATCATATGGCAGAAAGAGGACATTGAAAACAAATAAAACATCAACCAAGAAAATGTGTGAGATGATCCCATCCACAGCTCGGGGTTAGTCACTGTCCTGTCACTGTAAGGTTTGGATTAGTTGCTATGAAAAATTAAGGTAACTGACCAGTGCATGGTTTACTTCTGAAGCTTTTAAAAAATTACTGTCATGGACTCTGTAAAGCAGTGGGCAGTTTTTGAAACTACAGCGTAAAGACTTGTCATTCTATACATGAAACATGCTGATGAAGAAGCTAGTTAACAGCTGAATAGTTTTGGAGGGGGCTTATGTCTAACTAAAAAACAAGGGATAGACACTGCAGCATGTAAGAAGAAGTCTCACGCAGCACATTGGATGCTTGGACCCAGAAGCAAGGTTGTTACATCATCACTTAACAAGCAGATATTTGGCGATAAAGTTCCCCAAACTAGCCAGGCCTTATTTCCAAGGGAATATTACACAGAGGCAGCATTCTACCAAAATATACTGTATATGAAATCATCAGGCTGTTACCTGATATCATGTTTGTCTGTGAATAGATGTGTAAAACAGTTCTGAGTTTGCAACATTTCAGTAAATTATGGATTGTTTCTTAATGTTAGACTTGCTGTAATACACTTCATGTTTCCTATATGTAATCTCTTCTTTGAATTTGTTCCTCATAATTGACTGATATTTTTGAACCATTTATGCAAAGTATTTTTAGGGTATGTGATTTTTCTCTGCCACAATAAAAATATTTCTATTGCTTTAAATTTCATTCAAAAATGTTCTCTTAGTTTTTGGACTGCTTTGCTACACTTTACCTTTCATCTACTTGTTTATTTTTTTTATTTATGTCCCTGAAAGTGCTCTTTATGGTAAATGTTCTGGTGCTTATATAACACTTTTCTATTCTAACTGAGCACTCAAAGCACTTTTTACTACAAGCCTCATTCATCCATTCACACACACATTCTTAAAACACTTTATTCTATGCCTTAAAGCACTATAACTATATCCATTTATCTATCTGTGTAAACCATGTCTTTGCATCCTTTCTATATATCAGACAAACAGCAAGAGCAAGTGGCTCTTTCAACCCTACCAGGCGCGTTTCTAAAAAACTCCAACATTTCTATACATTTCTCATCCCAAACACTGCCTTTTATTCAGAAGCTACTACCTCTTGCAGAGATACACACAAGGTATTGATGCTGTGACTTACAGTACAACTTAGAGCAACACTGGCTGCTGAGTACTGCTAGTCCTGTTTAAAGCAGCATCAGTCTGCATAAGCAGGCAGGATGGTTAGGGTTCATAGTTTCTCAACCTAAAGGCTGCTGTTTGTGTCCTTTTTTGGAGGTTTGTATTTTGGATAACTGATTTATTTCATATCCAGTTGCTTTTCACTTGCCTCTTGGTTGGATTAAGGAACCAAAGCCTCTGGCTAAGTATTAAGAAACGCTTATTGTTTTGGTAAAATAGGCACCTTTGCCATACATGCTACAAAAATGATGCTTAGCAGTACACAGTCCATTTCAGTGGTTTTTAAAACACAAGCATCTTTAAAACAGTGTCTATATATGAGAAGTTGGGAATGATAACAGTCTTACTATTGCTGGGACTTGTGTCACAGCATTGATGCCAAAGGACACCTTGTGAGTATCTCTGAGACACTTTGACAAACAGCAGTATTTTATGTCTTGGGAAGGAAAACTGTTGGAGACTTTTTGCCGGAAGCACTCAGAGCAGCTAAAAAAAAAAATCTGGGGGCAGTCCTTTTAAGAAGCAACTGAAAAAAATAGTGCTTTAGAAAAAGCAAATCTATGTGTACCCAACCTTACTGTGTATATTGATACATAATAACTATTGGTATTGGTGAACATGGATACTATGTTTAATCATTACTACTACTGAATGTTCATCTTTTCAGATAGTTTCCCGTCACCCTTATTTTTTTAAAGATTCACCATTTTATGTTTTTGCTTTAGCACATAATAGTAATGATGCTTCATGGATTAGAGTAACATTTACACTAATTAAACTTACACAATATTAATCAAACCTTTCATGCACTAAACGTGTTTTAATGGAGAATCAAATGCACTGAGTAAAATGTAACACTTCTTTGTAGCAGGGAGAAGCATACTTAATAATCAAAAATTCTGTCTAAATTTGACTCAGTTTTCCATTTGATTCAAATCGCAATGTTTCAGTGCAAATCTTTGCTTTGCATTACAAATAGTGCATATGCTTTTCACCTCTGACAGTTTTTCAGGCTGAATATGCTTATCTACTCATTATTGTCTTGTTAGTGCATCTGATTTTCACTTGCGTTCATGTGTAGAGGAACTGGGGTAAATGCTTTCACTCTTTTAAATATATATTTTTTTATGCCTCTTTTCTCACGTTTTGTACCTATGTGTTTGTAACAGAAAGTGGTCTGACTGTTCTACAAGCTGTATGGCTGCTTATCACAGACACCTCTGAGATAGGAAACAGTAATGTGAACAAATAGCATTATTAACCCTCGTTGCCATGTTCTATTTTTTTTTCCTTTTGCTGATGTGAAATACATTTATGCAGTCATGTTGTATATTGACACACCTGCAGTTCTGTGTTAATTTGCTGAAACAACTGACTCAACAGGAGTATGCCATCAATGGATACAAGGTTATTGATCAAAGCTAAAACATTGTACAGTCAATACAATCAAAAGCAGAAAAAAAGGTATTCAGGATAAATTCTCTACTGCTTTTACTTTTACAGCCAAACAGAATAAGAAGGGGGCTGATTATAAAGTTTTATGACGTCTTTAGTCATTTAAAATATTGGAGAATTGTTCACATTCTTATATGCCCCCAAGGAAACAGCATACTGAACAGTATACCATTCAGATAATGTGACTCACAAGAAAATAATAACAGTTATTTAGGTGTTTCAAATATATTTTATATAAACAGATACTAAAACATATGTGAAAAGAGGATTAATCCCTACTGTTGTATATAGCCACTTTAATTTATTACCTTATTATCTGTCCCTGCTAGTTTTAGATATACAGGAAATATTGGCTCTTGTGTTAAAAATATGAAGATTATCCTAACTTCTGCTACATGATGTAATGTAATGCTCAGTAGTTCAATGCAACACAATGCAAAATCCTTTGTGAATATGGGCTCAAAAGGCACCGCAGCAAGACTCACTCAATATAAACATTTGCACCAGCGCCGACAAAGGCATCAACTTGATGGAAAATGTATTTTACACCCAATGAGTTTATATTGAGAGTATTTTTAAAAATATTTTATGTCTGATGGTGCAGGCCATTATATTAGCAACTTGTTAGAACTTGAAGGTTTGCTGAAAAGCTACAGTCAAGCAACACGGTCTTATGTCACCTCACTGATTTAAAGAGGCTGCATATGAGCTAAATGCTACAAGTAAAAAACAGTGAAATTAGAGACGGCATAAGCAGAATGGCATTGTGTGAGTGGAAATGAAGAGTAGGATTGGGGAGCTGTGTGCTAATGGGACGTGGCTGCTGAAGAGGTGGATCATGGAGCAGAGCAAACTTTTGCAAAACGTGCATGTGATCCAATTGTGCATTATTGCCAGCACTCCAAAAGTTTTATTAAACTGCTTATAGTGTTTCCATTTCCTGGGGGGGGGGGGTGTCAGGAAAAAAAAGAAAAAACAAAAAAACCCAGTAGTTTTTGAAAGTTTTAGGTCATTTTAAATTACAATAAAAATAGATTTTTCTGTAGATCATTTGAGATGGTGGTTAAAGTCTAGCTTGGATCCATGGTGACAGCAGAATTCCTCACGTTTCTTATCTCGTTGTCGCCATTGAGCCTAAGTGAATAAATGCAAAGAAACCAACCCTTATCTTACTGTATAGCATAAAGCACTGTCATTACAGTGTATGTTTCCGCAAATTAGCAACACAGAGCCTTTTAAAATTGTATTAAAAATTGTGAAAAATATTGTTAGCATATATTTTGTTTCATTCATTTTAGCACGTATAGCTGTATCTTAATTTGTTATGAGACTGCTTTTTGTGACACGCGGTTGTCGTAAGAAACTCTGCTATCATAGTTTTAAATGAAAAAGCAAAAGTAAATGTCAGCTGTAGTTCTTACCTTTTCAAGTTGTGCATTCTGTTTGGACTTGTAGAGGAACTCTCCCACAGCCACAAACACGGAGAGAACAAGTCCAGCTGCCAGGACGATGAAGATCCCACCGATGTTCTGCACCCCGAGGGCGCTGGCCTCCTTACTCTCCTCCTCCGGACAGCCGTTTCCCCTCCACCACTTCTCCTTCATCATGTGCAGTTTCCCTTCCTCCTGAAGCTGCAGGATGGCAATAGTGATCTTATCTCTGTACGGAGAGCCTAAAGGACCCAAATGCATAAGATCAGTGTTTGTAGCTAATATGACTAAATCAGACCATTAGTGGGGGGCTTCTCATGATGTGCTGGGCATTTCTTCTCCACCCACCTCTTTTCACTCCTCATGCATTTATTTGCCTCTGCTGCATGTCATTAAATGTTGTCTTCTCTCTCCCATAGTCTGTGTCTCTCTTCTCTCTCCTTTCTCTCTTCTCTCTCCCCTCACCCCCAACCAGTTGAGGCAGATGGCTGCCCCTCCTATACCTTGGTTCTACCAGAGGTCTCTTCCTGTTAAAAGGGAGTTCTTCCTTCCCATGGTTGCTGAGTGCTTGTTCATAGGGATGGCCTGATTGTTGGGGTTTTCTCTCTACCATTGTAGGATCTTTACCTTACAGTGCGAAGCGTCTTGAGGCAACTTTTATTGTTAATTGGCGCTATATAAATAAAACTGAATTGAAAAGTTGAAGTGAATAACTGGAATATTGACTTTAATAGAGAGCTAAATTCTGAATATTGCCTTATTTCTTTAAACCTCAGATTGCCCACTCAACCAAAGAGATATAATGAGAGCAAAACTTAGAATTTCAATTTATTTATAGAGTACTTCAGTTATCTCAAAGTACTTTAAATTGTTAGGTAAAAATGGTGCAATATTAGAGAGAAAACCACCAAAACAGATAATTCAGTCTCAAAAAGTTAATCTGGTGCAGACAAAAGGCTTTTTATTTCTATAGATAATTTTTTTTTTTTTGTTCTTGGAATCAGTCAGTTTTGGTTGTAATAGATGGCTATATTATTTAACTCACCCATGTTAACTCTGAAGAAGCACTGTTTAGAATACTGATAGTGGGCAATTTGTGTGCCAACTAAAATAAGCCAGATCTTAAGAATGTGTTTTTCTCTTTGAAATGAACTATTTATGAGCTATTTTCTGCTAGCATGCCCTGACTACCTCCTCTGTGCGCCATGCGGCAATTGAGTGCAGCAGGAGGCCTATGACTCTAATAATGATGGATCACTGCGCAACAGACTCAACAGGGTCATGAAGATATCTTCTGACTTGTTGAGTATACTTCAGAATGGGAAGATTTGGTATACATGTTGTATACATACCGTATACAACATGTAAACTGACCCAAAGTATACTGTATACATCCTGTAAACTGTATATATATATATTCTTTAAAAGTAAGGTATATATCTCATATATATATATATATATATACACATATATAATTTTTTTTTATTTTATTTATATAGCACCATTTCACAAGGTACTTCACACTGTACGGTAGAGACTGTACATTAGTAAAGAGAAACCCCCAACAATCAGACCACCCTCTATGAGCAGCTTTTGGCAACTGTGAGAAGGAAGAACTCCCTTTTAACAGGAAGAGACTTCCAGCAGAACCAGGATCAGAAAGGGACAGCCATCTGCCTTGACCGGTAGAGGGTGAGGGGAGAGAGAAGAGAGAAAGGAGAGCAAAGAGAGACACAGACTATGGGAGAGAGAAGACAACATTTAATGACATGCAGCAGAGGCAAATAAATGCATAGGGAGTGAAAAGGGGGATGTGGGGCACAAACAATTTTCATCTTCTGAAGTGGGGCATAGCAAAAGACATATCTAAAACTTCTAGTTTAGAGTGACTAGATTTCAACAAACCAAAAGTGGGATGAACAGATTGTTTGTGTGGGAGAAGGTGGGAGACAACCTGCCACACCATGGGAGCATAACATTTTTGTAATGGTTTACACATTTGCCTTACAAGCGCAAGGTCCCTGGTTCATTTCCATTTCCAGGTGGGACACAAGCCCCTCTCACCATGGAGGGTTGTGTTAGGACAGCTGCCAAATTACCAATGTGAATTATTCTGCTGTGGTGACCCCTTTGGGGGAAAATACAAGGGAGCAGACAAAAGTACATTTGTATAGCTGGCTTTTAAAAGTAACACACAATAGACTATAAAGTTGTGTTTTTCTCTGTTCACATGTGACGCTCTGTTTACATTCATGTTCTTTCTCTTTCCATCATAAAAATTCTTCTTGGCTCTTTTCTTAAAGAGCCAGTCTGGATAAACTACATAAAAAAAGACATAAAACATGACAGATAACTTCAATTACACTATTGTTGCACTAAACAGAATAACTCAAACTGAAGAGCCTAGGATTGCATATCCAAAGAACACTCCTTATTTCTCTGTATTTTGTTTCCAAGGAGCCAGACCTTCTAAGTAGTCTCCAGGCTTTCTGAAGGTCTTTCAAGGTGTTTCTTTGGAGACTGGCTGCTTTTTCACCCATTTTCAGTGTAGTTTTTGTACCTGACCATTTTCACAGGAATGTTTTTTTGTTTCTTTTTCAATTAACACTAATTTATTAATCATTCAAACATTAAAAGGCACCTAACACAAGGTACCATACAACAGACAGCTTAGCAAAGAACATCATTTGTTTCCATTTCTTTAGCTGATAATGTTCCCAAACACACTTTCTATGCAGTAAAAGCTTAACTAAACAGAAGAAAACAACAGAAAAATGCACAGTGGAGCACAATCAGTCTCCCCAGAGCCCGAACCTCAACTTTACTGAAGCAGTGTGGGATCATCTCGACAGAGAACAGAACAAAAGGCAGCTAACATCCAAAGAAGAGCTTTGGAATGTCCTTCAAGAAGCCTGAAAGCTTGGCTAAGAGAGTTCAGGCTGTGTTGAAGAATAAAGGTGTTCATTCCAAATATCCACTTTCAAGCTGGTTAGAATTGTAAAAAAAAATGTTTGGTTTTTTGCCTTACAAGTATGTACTCTATTTCCCTTTAGCTTTGCATATGTTTCAATAAATCACTCCACTTATTTCCCATTTATTCACAAAATATAAATAAATAAGTTTTGCATCAAGACTTTTGCTGTGCTGTAATTCCTTATTATCAGGCTGTTCGAAAAACTACTTATAAAGTCTTCAGTTGGTCCAAAACACACT
>VUQH01011011.1:5630-16507 GCA_015106775.1 Etroplus canarensis
TCACATCCCGTGCAGTGACAAAAACGGTGTGTGCAGAGCAGTGTGACGGTCGATGCTTCGGGCCTTACGTCAGCGACTGCTGCCATCGCGAATGCGCCGGTGGCTGTTCGGGCCCCAAGGACACAGACTGCTTCGTACGTCAGACACACACACACATGCACAGTTTCACTCTTCATCTCTCCTTTAACTTTCTTTCATTCTCTTTTTTTCCTTCTTTTTTCCTGCCTTCAACATATATCCAGCTACCAAAAAAATCAGCCTCCGTATACTCATCCTTCTCCTCATTCGACATCTTTTGTGTAACATCTGTTTGCCATCTTCCCCGCCCAAAAGTGATCCACTTTGTTTACCTGCTGATAAATTGTTTGTCATTTTATGGTGCTGTAAAAGTCTGCCACAGCGGCACTCTTTATAGAACAAATTGGAGGTTTGGTGTTATAATTAATATCCCTTTTATCACCCCAAGTTCTACCTGTTTTTCAAGCATGATGCACGCGCACTCGCTGACAGAGATGATATTGTAGTTGTAATTCACAGAAAGGCTCATCCAATTCAATTACTGCTGTTTCCGCCTGTGGCCACAGACGACAAATCACTTAAGAGGTTTATGGGAAAACATTTCGCCATTTACATCGTGGCTGTGGATCAATGGCTCCAATTTTTCTCCCATTTGGCGTTCAAAGAGACAAAGGACAGCTGCATGATTCGCGTGTCGCATTCCCACGTAAAAATGAAATGCTGCTGTAATACTCTTCACTCACACTGAGTTATGCAGGAAAACCACAGCCCTCCCCCTTGCTTCATGTACTAGCACTCTCTGCCTTCAACTCAGCTCACTGTGGTTGTGTGCTCTCTACAGGCTTGCACCAATTTCAACGACAGCGGTGCATGTGTGACCCAGTGCCCTCAGCCGTTTGTGTACAACCCTACGTCTTTCCAGTTAGAGCACAACCCCAGAGCCAAGTACACCTATGGGGCCTTCTGTGTCAAGAAATGTCCACGTAAGTTTGAGTTCTGGGCCAAAGCAGTTCACATCCAAGCAGCTGCAAAATGATCTATGCTGTAATGTAACACCGCAATAACATAGATGCTCGTAATGACGCTTGTAATTAAGTTTTTTAGTCTGTGCGCTGGTGTCTGTTGAAGAATCATTTATCCTCTGTCAATCCGGAAATTGGACTCCAGACAATTATTTCAAGTCAAGATAAATTACTCAAACATAAATCAAACATAAATAAATTGTGTATCTCAGTCAACTAGTTGCTACACCATCTGCTTCAGCTTCTGGCAGCTGAAAAAGCAAATCTTTGCTCTTTCTTTCACAGATATGGAGTCAGAGTGCTGCAATATTTCAGCAAGCGTACATTAAAATTCAAGCTACATCAACAGATTGCATGTTCAAGTTCGACTGATCAACAAATGAGCATAGAAGAGTCATTCTTTCTTATTCCTGCTACCAAGTACTGAGCTGATTCATTACTGTTTCTGAGTAATGTAGTCCTAGACCATTAGTTTTGATCTTTATACAAATGTGATTAAAATACAATTAGTTTCCTACGATTGGGGGGGGGTCCTTCCAGGAGTTTATTCTAGTAATAAACGCTGCACTTTGATTTTTACTGTATTACATTTAAAAAAATACTGTAGGCGTTTTGTACTGTAAAATGTGAAACTGTTGAAGTTAAATAATTCTCAGATTGTTCTTGTTTTTTGTTTTTATTAGATAATTTTGTGGTGGACCACAGCTCCTGTGTGAGAGCATGTCCCAGCAACAAGATGGAAGTCGAGGAGAACCGAATCAAAATGTGCATCCCTTGTACAGACATCTGTCCGAAAGGTAAACCTGAGCAACAATCTCTGCAATAAAGTGCCAAAAATTGCAGTTCTCCGAGCAGCCACTTGAGACTGGCTATAAAAGCAAGAGAATACCTACTAAAGCTCATGTTAAAATGACCAGTTTAGAGTAGAAATAATCATGTTTAATGCCTGTTACAAGAAATGGTTTTGGTCTATATATCTAACCTCCGCTTTGATAAAAACTGTATGAAAAACTAACTCTTTTTTGCCTGTTAACATTTTATTTAGGCTTGCGTTTACTTTATTAGTAGCTGTTCTTCTTGTTGAATAGGCTTTTCCTTAAATAATTTAAGTCACAGAACTGGGCATGTCCAGCACGTTGGTGGTGTTGGTGGCTTTTGGAGCATTTGTAATGTAATTTTAAGACTACTATCATCTTATAAATTAGCACGCGACCCTCTGGCTCGAAAAACTAAGACAGCAGTGGCTATAAAGTAAATGTAAAATGTTTAAAATGGGTCCCTCAATAACAGGTGATCGTACACATTACTGTACACATTTGTGGATAAACCATGTGAATTCAGTGAGAATGCTCACCCTTTGATTCCCTCTCTGCAGAATAACGGTAGAATCTGACCCACAAGGTCATTTTCAGTCGAAACAGAAACTACAGTCTGTCTTGGTTTTTGGAGCCTGAGGATCAAGTGCTAAGTTATAAGATGATAAAGCAAGATTTTCTAGCTTTTACTTTGCACAGTGACCACAGTTTACTGCTTTAAAAGGTATTCTGTAACAGGTTATCAGCCTGAGAAGCTCTCCATTTTGAGGTTATTTTTCTATAGTCTAGTGTAGCTATAAATTGAAATAGAGCTCTGACTGGTCAACTATTTCCACACCCACTCGTCAATAGCCATGAATCGGCACATTTGAGTCCCTGAAGAAAAGAATTCCACCAAAATTAGACATCATGTGTGTCACCGTGATATCACTTATTGGTTTCTGGATTCCCATTACCAAGTTGAGAGTTGAAGCCGAATGGGATGAGAAACTGAGAGACACTACAAATGACTACAGTAGAGACTTGTCAGTCACAATATAGCCAAGCCCTAAAGCTTTTTTTGTCTGGTTTTCTCTAAATGTGATCATAATTTACTAAATGAACATCAAGCTGAATGCAGTAAGACTTGAAACTAGCAAATAATGTCATAAACACATTAGGAACATGTTTACTGTGGTTATAAATTAAGTGCTACAGCTTGCAAATGCAGTTTTAGGGCACTCACACTACATCCATCTTTTATATACAGTCTGTGAGGTCAACAGGGTTTTGCTGAAACTTCAGAAGTTTGAAAAGTGTGTTCATAAGTCAAACTTTATCT
The DNA here is from genome assembly GCA_015106775.1 of Etroplus canarensis. Classification (NCBI taxonomy): domain Eukaryota; kingdom Metazoa; phylum Chordata; class Actinopteri; order Cichliformes; family Cichlidae; genus Etroplus; species Etroplus canarensis. Next base: position 8,807 of record VUQH01011011.1, read on the forward strand.
CATGTTTCATCTTAACTGACACTTTAAGTAACTCATAAGTCCTCTGACCGGTCCAATTTTGATGAAACTAGCAGTGATGGGGTATTTTATTGCCACTAGCCTTTGGAGCAGTGTCTTTTTATAAGCAGTGATTCTTGCCTTGTGAGACTGTCAAATTTGTCCTGGTCCATGGATAAACTGAAAATAGCCAGAATTTTATTTTTATTACAGCTTGGCCAAGGTTCATAATGTGCAAGTATAATGTGTAAATTATACAAAGTGAAATGATAATCGGGTTTGATTCTGAGTTTACCCATTTACCCATTACTTCTTGGCTCACTGCACTGCATTTACTGTATGTACAAGAGCTTATGCAGTTAAAACATTTTAGTCTAATAGTTTTATGCTAACAGTCATGATAGCAAATCACTCACAGCTCAGAGGAATCACTTTAAGAGCTTTATGTAGGAAATGTAGTTTATTTTTACAGGAGGCAGCTTAGCTTTTTTATAATACACTGAATGTACTTACAGATGGGTTACTGATTCCAATGAACCTCCCAAAATATCAACATCATCTTTCCTTTGTGGGTCAAGAAATGCATCATCCATATCTGTAACACTCTCAAACAAACAGTCAGCTTTATCCCATTTATCTACGTAACTAGTTTAAGGCTTTTGAGAACTTTCTATATTGTTCATTTCAAACATTGGTAGTTATAACCTAACCTAAAATTATTCTTTACACATTCATTAAAGGGGCTTTGGCTGCACGACACTCATTTTCTCTTATCATTGCTGTGCATATCCACTGCATGCTCATTACGTCCTGTTGGAAGTTAAATATGGCATAAATGAAGGTCACATGTTTGATCCCCACAACAGTCGACATGATAATTAAGACAAAATTGTCCCATAATGAGAAACTGCTCCTACCTGCGCAGTAATTACAAGCCATTTTGCTACAAGACCATCCGCTAAATGCCTAAAATGGCTAATGTGAAATTAAACAGCATTACTTCAGTTCAATACAGAGGATTAGCCCCTTCATCGCATTGTTCTCACAAAGGTAACTGATCTGACCTTCCTCTTTGAAGGGAAGGCAATAGTGTTATTCTTTAGGCTCCGTATATGGGCTGTGGCATCCATTGATTGGCTAATCCCTTGATTACATCCTCACATTGTAGGGAGGGGTTAATGAGGGATAGCCCAAGGAACTGTGGGAAATGATAACAAATTAACATTTCAGATACAGAATTGGCTGATATAAATCACTATCAAAAACTGGTTACACCACTTAATGCCAGCCTTATTCATCATCCCTACCGCCTCTGTCAGAAATACTTGGCTCACACTAGGCCGCAAGTGTAATTAATGCAGATGTAATGAATTCATTATAGGGGGGAATTGGCTGTGGATTGGCCCATGCTTTCATCAAAAGAATTCCAATGCATGGAGAGGGGCCTTGGCCTTGCCCGTGCACCCAAAGCAGGACTATATTTTCATAAAAGAGTATAAAACATTAACATGACAAATGGCTTAATGCTAGTTTCTCAAAATGGGGTCTTTGCTATGCAAGGGCACTTTGGTTATACACCACAGGATGTAAATTCTCTATAGCTAAAGCAGCTAAAATCATAATTATTTTAAATATCATTTATTATTTGTTGTGTCAGTGTGTGATGGTATAGGAACAGGAAGCCTGCAGACAGCTCAAACAGTGGATGCCAGCAATATCCATAAATTTGTCAACTGCACCAAAATCAATGGCAACCTCATCTTTCTCATCACTGGCATTAAAGGGTAAGTGACACTCACACTCAATATTTTAGACAAGTTTTTCTTAAACATATGCCAGACAAACTTGTGGGCGTTCAAAATTATGATGCTGATGTTAGTTTCTTCTCTTTGATTTTTAATATTTGTTACTTTCATTTCATGCAGGACTAGCTGCGCAGTCACAAGCTGTAAACACAGTAATGGCATAATTGCAGGAAGCTCTTGGTTTTCCATTTGCAGTCCATTTCTATTCATAGTTCTATTATCAGTTTGATTTTAATTTTATTCATAAAGTGCCAGTTTACCAAATAATCAGATGATCCCTTATGAGCAAGCACTTGACGATGGTGGGAAGGAAGAACTCCCTTTTGACAGAAAAGAGACCTCCAGCAGAACCGGGGGAGGTGGGTAGAGAAGTACTGCTCAGTGCATCATGGGAAGTCTCCCAGCAACCTGAGCCTATCACAGCATAATTAAGGAATGGTTCAGGGTCACCTGATCCAGCTCTAACTATAAATTTATCAAAAAAGAAAGTTTTAAGCCTGATCTTTAAAGTAGAGAGGGTGTCTGTCTCCTGAATACAAACAGAGATCTGGTTCCACAGGAGAAGGGCCTTATAGCAGAAGGTGCTGCCTCCCATTCTACTTTAATTTAATTTTAACTTGAGGAACCCCAGATAAGCCTGCACACTGAGAATGAACCACTCTGTTAAGAAAATATGGTGCTATAACATCTTTAAGATAGGTTAGTGCCTGAATATTCACGTCGTTGTAAGTAAGGAGAAGAGGACAGTTGAAGAGATTTTGGTTGGATGCAGAGAAGCAGTCACTGAAGAAAGCAAGAGTGGGAAAGCATTTGCTGAAATATAGTTTCAAACCATTAAATATCATCTGATGAGTCAGGCGTTTCTTACCGTTCTGAAATTCATCTGCCCTGGCAAACAGTGACCAGTGTATTGAACAGGAAGTTTTGACCTGGATGATCTCCTGATACACCACTCTGAGATGCTGGTTGTTGTCCACAGAGGACAATGCACAATGCCTAGTGACTTCCCAGCAATAAACAGCAGTAAACAGCTTTTCAATTACATATAGGTTTAATAATAAACTCTCTGTTAACACAGGGATATTATGTTAGAGCAGCAATTCATAGCAAGTGCAGGTTGATTGAAACACAACATCTCGTCCACTTCATGTGTTAAAACTGTACATGCAAAGCCACAGCAGATGGAGATTAAAGCAAGCAGTTTTAAAGCGAAATTCCATTGTTCCAGTGAAAATTTGACTTGGGAAGGTCAATAAGCTCTGTTCTCTGGTCATTTATTCTCCCTGGCACTCTGAGGATTGAATGATTCTGAATTAAAAATATAATTTGGCCTTGTCTTAGGTTGTAATATTCATTTTTTGATTACTTCAGGTTCTCAGTCTTAATACCTTAAACACTTTTATAAATAAGGTCATACTTTAGCAATATAAACATATTATACTTTGTACTTCTCTTCAGGGACATGTATCATGGTATTGGACCCTTGGACCCTGAGCGCCTCAACGTGTTTCGCACTGTGAAAGAGATCACAGGTAAGACAGCCTTGGAAACATTTTAGAAAAGAGTATTTTTATGTGCTGTGTGTTTATGTGAGTTATTTGGTCTCTAAAGTAGTAAATGAAAGCTTTAGGAAGAAAGCTGATTTTTGCCAGTAAACTCTAAAAGGAACTCTGGTGCATATAATGTTATTGTGTGTGTGCATATTTCCACAGTTATACGTGCTTTCAGTGTGTGTTGCTGCTGTGTGTGCATCCTTCTGTGTGTACTTATTCATTAGCTATTAGAGGCCTTAAGGGATGAGCAATACCTCGTATACAAACCCTTTTGTCATATTAAACCGCAACTTGCATTTGAGCCAAACAGCTAATGGAGTGAAACTGCATTTTCATAATGAAAACCTAAGCAATAAGAAAGAGCAATGGCCATTCTATCCCAGCCATTTCCTGCTCCTATCCCTGTTAATGTCATTTCCACAGATGCTGATTTGATATAATCTGTCATTAAAGGCAACCAGACAAATTGTGCAAAATATTAAATCCATTCTTTTAATTAGCGTATATCGTCTTCTCTATGCACATTTCTGATAAAGAACAGGTTCCTTCTTGAACTTAATAGAGGCGTTGCAGTTCCATGACTGAAACTTTGGATGTTGAAAACAAAAGGGTTTTGTTCTGTTGTTCATTATTCTTCTGCTCCTTCATCAAACACTGCCACAGACTAATTACCACGTTCATCCACTTTGCCTGATGCGTTTTCTTTAGGTTTCCTCAACATCCAGTCCTGGCCTGAAAACATGACAGATCTGAGTGTTTTTTCCAGCCTGGCTACCATCGGAGGCAGATCTCTTTACAGGTATGAGTATAGACATGCACACATACACAAGCACAGAGCTGCTACTAACTTTCTTGGTTAAATCAAAATCGGACCATTCCAAGATAAAATGTTTGGATGGGAGTCAGCACCAGTGGATGTTCCCTCTGGTTTGGCATAGATTAGCTCCCCCAAGCAAAGGCATTTATGTGTCTTGGGATATTGTTTACAAATGATGAGAAGGTGGATTGTGAGATAGAAAGGTGGATTGGTGTGTCATCGGCAGTATTGTGGGTGTTGTACTGGGCTGTTGTGATGACGAGAGAGCGAAGCCAGAAGGGAAAGCTTCCAGTTTACCAGACAATCTGCATTCCAACCCTCACCTGTAATCATGAATTGGTCTGGAGTAGTGACTGAAAGAATAATTTTCGTAGAGATTCTGGAATGAGTTTTCTTCATAGGGTGGTTGGACTCAGCCTAAGAAAAAGGGTGAGGAAGTTGGACATCCAGTGGGAGATCAAAGAAAGGCCACTCCTCTTTTGCATTTAAAGGAGCCAGCAGAGTTGATTTGGATGTCTAATCATGGTGCTACCTGGACACCTTTCAATGGAGATTTTCTGAAACGCTCAGGCGGAAGGAGACCTCCATTAATGCAGATTGTATATGTCATTTGGGAAATATCCCAGACAGTAAAGGCACCTCTGGAATATCATACCCACATGACCCAACTTTGAATAAGTAGAAGGGGATGGATGGATGGATGGATGGATGGATGGATGATAAACATTCCAGCAGGTCATACAGGTTTGGAAATGCCCAGGTTCTGAATGTGATCAGTGGATTTGGAGGAAAAACTGCAATACCGCCACTCACTGTCATAGTTTTACAGAATATATTTGAAAAAAGCTAAACTAAACCCATTATACTCATTCTATTTATGCATGTATGGATGACAGATTCATATTATACTGGTCTCCAACCAGATGCTTCTGAAATGAGTGTATTCTAACTTTACTAACCTTTGGGCCACTGAAAGTGAAAATGATGCTTAAATTTGTTCCTTGGCCCTAGTTTTCAGGATATGCTGCTAGGTCAATTGGGGGTAGGTACTAATTTTGAGATGCCTACTTTTCCTAAATGGGTGTCTCCATAGTGTGGTGGTTTACATATTTGCCTTGATGTGACACATCCATGGTTTGAGACACAAGGCACTTCCAAAATAGGAGGGTTGTGACAGGAAGGGAATCCGGTGTAAAATCTATTCCAAATTACCTATTTAGCTTCATGCAGAGAGGAGGCACACACACCTGGACCACCTGACCCCCGTCTCATCTGACCTGGGACATTCACTCAGGAAGATCCACCCCCATGATGCAGCAGGACCAGATGACATCCCTGGGCCGGCTCTCATAGCATGTGCCAATGAGCTGGCTGATGTTCTCACCTCCAGTTTCAACCTTTCCCTCAGCCAGAGCATCGTTCCCTCCTTCTTCAAGACCACAACCATTGTTCCAATTCACACCTGCTCCCATTCAGAAAATAAAGACTGCTACATCAGGATGCTCTTTGTTGACTGCTGTTCCACCTTAAACATGGTCATCCCGCTCAAACTCACCCATAAACTTTCTACACTTGGCCTGCACCCCACCCTCTGTGACTGGCTTTTAGACTTTCTGACTGACAAGCCCCATATTGTCAGGATCGGTAATAGGACTTCAGCCACTATTATTACAAACACGGGGACTCCATGAGGATGCATTCTCAGCTCCATCCTCTACACTCTGTTCACCTATGATTGTGTTGCCTCCCTAAAGGACAACATCATCCTCAAGTTCGTAGACGACACTGCCATTATAGGATGCAGCCTACAGGAGGGAGTGAGGAAACTATTGTAGACATGAGGAAGGAGAGGAGACCTCATCAGCCACTTGGGAACTTGAAGTGGAGAGGGTGAACAACTTCAAGTACCTGGGTATCTACCTCAGTGAGGACCTCACCTGGACACTTAACACCACACATCTGGTTAAGAGGGCTCAACAGCAGCTATACTTCCTGAGCAGGCTGAGGAAGTTTGGTTTATCATCCAAGATCCTCAGCAACTTCTATAGCTGCATTGTTGAGAGCATCTTGACCAGCTGCATTACTGTTGTGGTACGGTGCTATGGACCGCAAATGTCTGCAGAGAGTTGTAAGGACTGCTGAGAAGATCGTCAGGACTCCACTGCCTTCTCTGCAGAGTATCTACCACCACAAAGTCCACTGGAGAGCGGGGTTGTCTGTTTGTTAGCAGAATTGCTCAAAATGTTTTGCACAGATTTGCATTTGCTAGAAGTGGGGCTTGGTCTAACTTAGAAGTTATCAGTTTTCGGCATCCACCCAGGTCTGGTTTCTGGATTTTTGAAAGATTCTCTGGCAAAAAAGTGGGCAAAATTGGAGATTTTATGTCATAGCTTTAAAAAATATACATCATCTTGATGTTCAAGAAAATGTTTTATCGTCCTCGCTCAGCCCTTGTTATTTCCTGCTGCTTCCTGTATTTAGATGCTCACTGTTAGAGCTGGTGAGCCATGGACAGGTTTTTCCTCACAGCAGTACTGCTGTCACACAGCTTTGATTAGTCCTGTTTTGATAACAGGTTCTGTGTTTGCTTGGAAGTGACAGATTCAAGAGATGGTGGTTGGCAGAGTCAAAGGAGGTCCAGTCTTGTTTGTTAAATGCCAGTGATGAACATGTTCCAGTACCAGACAGAGCTCGAGAAGCTTTGTGCATCTGGAAAGATGCCTTCTAGTCTTGGGTTTCATTTTTTTTAAACATCATATTTTTAATATGGATTTTTCTCAAGCTTCACATGACTTCTTGTTCCTCGTCTGTCTGGCTGTTGGCTTAACTCTTAATCCATTTTCCCTTTCTCCCCTCATTACTGTTCCTCTCCATCATATTTTTTCATCCCACCCTCTAACCTTGTCTGTGCCTTTCCATTTTTTGTCTTCTAAATCCTCAATTACTCCCTCCTCCTTCTTTCTCCTTTTCCATCTTGTTAAAATTTCTTTCCAAATCCACTTCTGTTCTTCCAACTGTTTCCTTTAAATCCATTATTTCTCTGATATTATTTCTTCTCACTCTTTCTTTCCCTCTCGTCTTCTTCCTTTACATTAACTAATTTCTCTTTCAATTCTATCTTCTTTTTCAGTGGAAGTGGTATTTCTCTTTTGATCTTGAAGCAGCGTTGGATTTCCTCCCTCCAGTTCCAGTCATTGGACGAGATCAGCGCCGGAAACGTCTACATCTTCAACAACAGCCGCCTCTGCTTCTATAACACCATCAACTGGACATCGCTGTTCAGAACCTCGAACCAAAAAGTTCTCATCCGTAACAACCGAGATCCAAAGGAGTGCAGTGAGTGAATGTAGTTTTGAATTCTTACATTTTTCACCATTTCCAAACCTCTGCACATTTGAGGGAAGAATCAGAGTTTAAGCAATATTGCAACATCTTTAGATCACTAGGCAGTGTCTTAGCTGCATAATTAATCCAGAATGGTTGAAATTTTGACGTGAAAGTGCTGAACAATTTTTACCACTCCTGCTCT
>VUQH01011014.1:2140-17873 GCA_015106775.1 Etroplus canarensis
CACCCTCTCAATTTTATATATATATATATATATATATATATATATATATATATATATATATATAATATGGGTTTAAGAAAAATGGGTTTAAGAAAAACAAAACTATAAATTGGGCAAGTAAAACTCTTGTATACAGGCCCAGAGGCTACGTGAGGAAAAATGTTATGCTTGATACTGATAATGCTGTTTTTATCAGTTTCCCACCTACTATGAAGGCCAATACACCAGAGTTGATAAGACTCTCATGTTAGACTCTAATAAGATTATTTTACCCACAGCCATACCCTTTCACAGCAATTGTTCAATTAGCAAAAAAAAATTTCAAGCCAATACAACAGAGCAATATCTGTACTACTGCAGAAAACTAGAGGCTGAAAATTGTAAACATGGTGCATGACCTATAGTATGGTATACAGCTCTGACTAAAATATTTCAAGGCCATGCAGTTCAATCAAAACAAATCTGATCCCTTAAACTTCAACTCTAATTCATTTGGAGAAAGATATGGGGTTATTTTGGGCTCTATGCTCATCAGTATGCCTTAGACTGAATATAAATAAAACTCTTAGTGTTGATGGAAAAATCGTTGTTGTTTTATTTTGGAAAAATCCTGAGAGGAAAATGTGTTGTTTTTCATTTATTTCTTTTTCCTAAAATAAAGAATTTAGTTGGATTTAAGTATTTTTCCTTCCCAAGATGTGTTTTGTTGCAAATAACTTACACATCTGGCCAGTGGTTTGCTGTGTCTCACCAAACTTTGATGCAGGCTGTGTAGGTGAATGAAGAAGACAGAAAAAAATCTGAGATGAAATAAAAAGGGAAGAGGGGAGACTGGGTAAATATGCAGAGTCTATCTGACAAGAGTAAGAGTAAACAAATTTTGCATGATAGAGAGGCCAAAATGGGAAGGCAGAGGGAAAGAGAGAGAGAGGCAAAAAGAGGAGCAAATTCACTGACATCATTGAAGTTGGTTTGTGTCAGCATGCATGTGTTGGAAGTAGATGTGAGTGTACTGGAGCGTGCGCTGGGCAGAAGGGGAGGGCTGAGAGCAAAGTAGTGACGTATTGTAATCTGGAATACTGAGAAGCCCAGCTGTGCAGAATCTGGGCATAGCAAGGGCTTATGTTACATCATACAAACCCACACACACATGCACAAAAACACACAAATGCACACATAGTCTATCGTGAGTCCTGAAGGAACACAACTGTTACTTGGGAGAAAGGTCAGGAGGGTTAATGCACGTGTGTGTGCGAGCTGTGTGAGCATTTTTTTTGCCCTTGCATTAACATTCTTCAAACCCAGATACTAGTAAATATTGAGGGTTTCCTTCAAGATCATCTCCTACCTCCTGTGAGCCATCATCGTCGTCTCTGTTTCAGTGCACCCTGGAACGGACTCAGTAATGCCAGATGGAGACATGGTGAGCCTCATGTTTTGAGCCACAATTTGAACCCCACTCTGGCAGCAATTTGCCTAGGGTTAAAATGACTGTCTCTTGAACTGGAAATACAGAATAGTTCTAATGCACCTCTACCCAAATGACTGACGGCACAATCTCTGCAAAGAGCTGGAAGATACCTATTTGTAGCTTCATGACCATATTTGGCAGTGTCCTCAGGAAAAGGAAATAATGCTACCCATGTCACCCTCCCTTCTTTGCTGGATATTTTTGACCATCCCCCTTACAGCTCCCTTAACCCCCAAGCTCTTTTGTACTCCTTTTGATAAGCATCAAATGGCCTTTTTTGAAAAGCAAAAAAAAACATCCTTACAAAATGACTTTTATGGTCTGAAGAGTCTAAGCAGACGAAACTTCTGAGATGAGTATTAAGACGCAATCACGTACATTAATGTATCCCCAGTGTTTAGCCCATTCAGATAGCTCATGCCTTGCATCAGGGCATGTTTTGCCTGAGGGTCCTAATAAAATAGGATCTTGTATAACTATTTGTATCCACCACATTTTGAGCACAGATCTATTTATAGAACATATTTATATTTGCTGTCTCACATTATGTGTCAGCCTGATTTATCCATTTCATCTCAATACTCCTGGGGGTCATTTATAAGGGCTGACAAATGGGAGGAGAGTTCAGTAATTTAAAAACAGGCATTGTGATTGATGTTTTGAGAATACTGAGGCTGCCAGTGGTCTCCTGTTCATTTATTTTTCTTTTGCATAAAATGATGGGCACATGGCCATTGTTTGTGACACTCATTAACGCGATTCAGATAAAAGCAATTCTGATTCTTTCTGTGCTATCTGTTGCTCTGGTGATGGGAACATTGATTGGGACAAATTTTTTTAACCCAAATTTAAATAAAATTAGGTCCTTTTCCCCCTCTGTACTCCACCACAGTGGATTTTAAATCAAACAATGAAGATGTGAAGACTTTCAGCTTTAATTCAAAGGATCAGACGACAAAATTGCATGAACTGTTTAAGATTTACAGACGTGTTTACACACAGTCTCCTTTTTTAGAGGCTCTAAAGCAATGGGACAAATGTAATTTTAAATATAAGAATAGTCTTTAATAACTGGCGCAAAATTACTTTTAGTGACTGCCTAAAGTCTTACCAAATTCTGTTACCTCACTTGAGATTTAAAATGAAAAATTACAGCCTCTAATATAAAATTGCTGAAGCTAGTTGTTTTTGTTCTATTTACCAACTTAACTATAAAACCAGCCAATGAATGCTTCGATTTGCTTGTTGAACTACTCTGCTACACAAGGCAGAAACACCTGGAAAAACATTAGACATTTTAAAAAGGACTATTTAGACATTTTAAGTTTTTATTTAAACACAAAAAAGTAGGGCTTTCTTGTATTAATAACTGTAAAAAACAACAGCAGCTGACTTCCAAACTTTTCAGAGAAAAGTACTGAAAAAAGGCTCATTAAATACATGACTCAAGTAAATGTGCTTTGTTAATAAACTAAAATTACTCATTTAAAGTAAAAATAATGATAAATAACATAAGAGAATAAATTCTTGCCAACACTGGTGATGATAAATAAATTTTCCTAAAAGTTTTGCTAGTGCAATGTTAACCATATTCACCATCTTAGGATGGTTAACTGTATTTAAATCTGTCAAGATTTTTTCACTTGGGACTATATGTGCTTGTACTATTGCAATTTCAGTTTGGACTGAAGTAGTAGACCAACAGACAGACAATAAACCACAGTGCATTAACTGAACAGTTACACTGTTAAGTCATCCAGTGGCTGGAATTCTAGTATAGTCTAACCTCAGAGAATATATTCATGTTTCATGGCCAAATGCAAAGCCATAGCCTAATGAGACCATTCAACAACATAGCATATTGTGCTCCTGACTGCTGTTGGAGAGTCAAGAGTTTCTGCCTCGAGATCCTGAAATTGTACCTTTTTTGGAACTTTGTGTTTGTGACCAGAAATAGACCAGGATGAATAGTGGAGAGTAGGTGAATACATTACTCTGCCAAAGAACATTGCATTTTTGTCTAAATGTGCTGTCCTTTGATCTGATTTTTTACCAGCCTTCACTGCCCATCAAACATGGTTGTTGGCTCCAGCATGTTTTAGTGCTGCAACTCTCCTCAAGTCTTCAGTAAGCAATTATATCCAAACTTGGGAGTCTATTCTAAAATGCTGCCTTTACAGCATGGTGGCTGACTCTTTCCTGTGCATTATCAACACTTCCTGTCATTACCAGGAAGTCTGGATGCGATTGAAATAGATGGACACTGGAGAACTATTGACATGGACAGAGACAGTAAGGTCATTATTGCTTTGCCTAGAGGAAAGAGACCTCTCTCTGGGTCTCTTAAGTGCCTGTTCTATTTTACCCTCATCATAATCCTCTTGTCACTGCTATCTGTCTGAAAGACAAGCTCCATCAAACTAAGACTTGTTTTCAGATAGGCCAAAGTCACAGCAGGAGATGCCTGTCACAGCTAGAGTTCTCGTAGGCCGATGTCATAGGGAATCACATTCAGTGTCCTTGTCATGCATAAGGGGATCTGAGCAGTTTATCTTTAGAAAACATAATCGACCAAGATTCACTCGTTTAGAGTCACAAGGAAGACAAAACATTCAGTTGAAAAAAGTTTCCCAGCAGCTCCTCCTTCATCTCAGCATGACAGCCGCAGTGGCTGCCGACGGAGGTTTAGAACTTGCCATACGGACACCATGTTTGAACCCACGCTTACGCTTGACTGTGTTTGTGCTTGCAGGCTAGCTGTGTACTCACATACCATAATTAGCGTAATGAGTTATTTATAGCCAGCTGTGGAATTAGCTGTGGAATTGCCAGGCAGCCTCAAGGCTGATTAAGCCACTTGCCAATCAATTATTTATGGCTTCCTGGAGAAGAGTAGCTTGTCCTCCTTTGTGTGCTGCACCATGGCAACACAACAGGAAGCAGAAAGCCTGTGGAGAGGAAGTAGACCCTATAACAGAATAAAGCTGTGCCACCCCTGTCTGCATGTTTCTCTCTGTGAAGTCCTCTAATATAAACCATAGTGCTAAGTTCTCTGATACAAACCACTTATTAGGAGCTGCTGAACTCCCTAAACTCAGTAAAAGGTGTTTATGTTCTGTATTTGAGAGAAAATAAATAAACTGAGTAAAAATAGATTATTCCCAGTTGGTGAAATGGCAGAACAGACAAAATATAGCACAGAATTTGTAATTTTTATCCAGTCATTGTGAGGGCAGGTATACCTCTAGATGACAATAAAGATAGTTATTGGGGGTCATTTCTATTTCACACTTACTAATTAGAGTGAATAATCTGCAGATGTTGTGTTTTTCGAGCATTTGTAGTCATGAAAGGTTTTCTGCTTTGTTCTGAAGTAATGTGGCACCCATAAGTAGGGATCTTCATTGTAAAAATACAATTACATCTGTATTTCCTGCAACAAAAGTGTCACATAAAGCCTTCCTCTGAGTAAGAGTGAATCACTGACTTGAAAATCAGGCAGCAAAAGATGGACTATTTTCAGTTACAGAACATCATGTGAAATCAAGCTCAGCTGCAAAATTTTCCAGCAAAAATTGGAAAAAAAGAAGTTTTTAGCAGTAATGGCATTCCCGCTTATAATTTTTTCCTGTCTTTTTCGCTGTATGTCTTTCATCGGTCTGTCATACAAAAACTTACACAGCATTCCATATATCAAAGCAGATGCATGAGCCAGTCAGCAAAAAACCAGTACATAATGGTCCAATTAAAATGTGCACAGCCTGTTCTTTTCACCTAGTAAAGTAACCGGACGAATTCTACCCTCTGCATGTCAGACAGAGGGCAGAGTGACGCTTTGAGGCGAATTTCAATCAGTCTGTCTCACTCCTACACAGCAAGTTGGCTTCTGGCTGTGTGGGAGGCCCACAGGACATTGCAATGGGCTGTATCTTCACTGATCTGCCACCCAAATTGAATCTAAAATCCTCTGCAGTTTTTCCTTATCCACTTTTTTCCCTCTATATTCATAAATCAGACCCCTGCAGAAATTGCAAAGGTTAAACTTTTCTAACTAGATCAGTTTTTAGAAAAAAGTTCCAGACAGCATACAACAAGAACTGCAAACCCAAAATCGCACAGCAGTGACAATGTGCAAAATTTGCAATGACGGTAGGAGGGACCTGACCTTCCTAAGAGGGCCCCATCTGACTCCACTCACACCAGTGGCAAGTGGCATGCATTATCCTGTTTAAAAACATGTAATGACAACAACGAAAGCCACTCAACACAAATGAAGAGGAGTTATCTTCTGGGAGTGAGAAAAGAAGGAAGAAAAAAGAGGAAAAGGAGAAAAAGCCAGATAGTGATACGTGGAGCAGATAATAAGATTAAATATACAGTAATGCTAAATAACTAAATGTTGCTAGTTAGCCGTAATTGCAGGGCAAAGACAACTGAATGATGTAGCTTTCACTAACATCACATTATTTTGCTTCCTTTGCCATTTAACATTAGCTAGCAGAGCAGCCTAGTGTGTCCAGGGGAATGAGTTGAATAGAAGCTAGTAGTTACAGAATTAACACTGTTATAATGTCATTTTTATAAACTAATGGTGATGAATGCAGGTTGGAGGGGTCCCCTGTGAATTTTTGCCTTTGGCCCGAGCAGACTGTAGAATCACCACTACACTGCATTGTTTTGTATGATCGGTGGTAGTCATGGCTAGCTAATCTCATTTAAGTACTTACTGAAGCTCTGTTTGTTTGCTTTCTGAGTTTGAACAATGTGATCAGTTGTTGTCAATACCACAATCAAACCAGCAAAGATGCCCCTCAAACATCAAGCAACTTATTTACCTTATACTGGACCCTGGTGAAGCCCCTCAGTTCATATACTGTCTTGAAGCCATTTTTAGCTCCCCAGCCTGTTCACCCTCGGAGGCTTGCAGTTTAGATTGCAATTTTAAGAGTATCTACACTCACTGATATCATACAGATCCAAGTGTAGAAACAAGTGTCTGGAATGGTATAGTGAATGGAGTCTGAAGCCTAAAGAGTTTTTGGCTCACAGGAATTACTTCCACATAGTCATTTAAAAGAAGTTTTCAGAGGCCTCAGTGCTGTGAAAAACGAAGCACTGCTTCCACAGGAGTTACGAGGTAAGTGGCAGCCAGATACTGCTAATCAAACTCACTTGAATAATGATCAACGCCTCATACTAACTGTTGAGCATGGTGGGATGGGGTGAAGATTTGCAGCCACAGGACCTGGGCACCTTAAAGCCATTAAGTTGACTGTGAACTCATCTGTATACTGTACCAAAGTATTCTAGACTTGAAAGTGAGACAATCTGCCCGACAGCTAAAACTTGGCCAAAATTGGGTCATGTAGCAGGGCAATTATCCCAAGTACACCAGCAAATCTACAACAGAATGGCTGAAAAAGAAAATAATCAGGGTGTTGCAAGGTCCCATTCAAAGTCAAGACCTCAAACTGAGTAAAATACTGTGGTGGGACCTTAAGCTGTGCCTAAACACATGTCTATAAACCTCAATGAACTGAAAAAGGAAAAAAAGAGTGAACCAAATTCCTCCTCATCAATGTAAAAGACTGATAAAGTCATACAGAAAACCATTACTTTAGGTTATTGCTGCTAAAGGGGGGTTCTAAAAGCTATTGAATCATGGGGTGTTCAGTTTTTCACATTACTGTACCATTACCTCATTATTTTAATTTTTGCCATGTTTAATAGGAACATCCTCCAAGGTAACAGTTCACATAAGAAAACATAATAGCTCCATTCAAACATTCTGTCTCACTGATTTAATCTGTATAATAATAAGTGTAAAAATGACAGCTGGGCATTTAACTGGAGGTTATGTGCAGAACTATTTATAGTTGACAGAGAAAGTAAATAATGAGATTTTCTATACTGTTTGTCTATGTGTGAAACACAGTGAACAAAGATGACCCAAAAGCCTCCTTCCTCATATCATTCCACAGAAATGAATTTTCAGTGTTAAACACATTGCATCACAAATTCCCGTGTGTATTTTTTATCACTTCTTCCCTCTTTTTCTCACTTTCTTTCACACATTTCTCTTCTCTAAGCAGTATATTCCTCGCCTCAGTTCTTCTGGAAGGACATCTGTTTGCCCAGGGAGTCATCAATCCCAGCATGCTTGGCTGTTGCCCAACCTTGGCTATGTTTCTTTTTTCTACCTGCTGTCTACTTGTTTGGCAACCAGTCATCACTTTCTCATTTTGCAGCATTTATCAAGAGGATGTACGAAGAGATGGGGTTGATTCACAGATAAACATGTATTTAAGGTGTGATAACACAGACCCACAGATACAGCATATTGTTTGCACTGACTCTCTTTCAATCTTTCAGTATTTTTTAAGGACTGCACATAGATATCTCAGTGAGGGATTTCACGAATAGGGAATAATGCATACTTACCATTATTGTGAAATTGTGTGTATATGTATGCATACATATACCTGAAGAGAGGAGTGCTATCTACAAGGACAAATGAATGAATGCTTGCACTTACAGGAAACAGAGGTAGATAGTGTTGTTTGCCTCACTTGGTATAAAAATGTGGTCAGTGTACTCGCACTGACAATGGGTGGAGAACCAAGTAAATGCCTTCAATTTTTTTTATATTTTATGGGGCATAGTTTACAATGGACTTCATATTACATTAGCCACTATTCTGTGTCAATTTTGTAAAAAAAAATATTGGAAAATGTGGGCTACTATTATTGTAGTCTTGGTATATACATTCTCAGGAGCCAGCTGCACCCAAGTGGTTGTTCCACTCAAGCCAGCAGGTCTGCATACAGCAGGCCTGCACCTGTTAGCCTTGTCGATCATTTTCTGTGTTGAGGACATTGCATGTTCACCAGCCCACCATTAAACACAGAAACAGAGTCCATGAATTGCTGAAAACAATAAATTTGGCTTAGTTCTAAATCAACTCATAGATCTCAATTATTACTCTTTTCCTCTTGATAGATAATCCCACATTTTGTTTTACTTTCCCTCTCTGTTTCTTATTAATTTTTGTCTTACGTTGCTTTACATTCTGTAACCTTCCTGTGTCCACCTTTTGCATGCCAGCATTTCCCTCTATAGTACACATACATGCAAACACCCACTCGTGAATTCCTTGGCCTTCACTTCTTACATCATGTTTCCATTGCCCAGTAAAAGATGACCTGTATCATGTGCACCCATTGGGTTTGTTTGTCACTCAAAAAAAGCTTTGTGTCCAATCCTTTCTTTCCATCTGTTTCCTCTATTCCGTTTTCATAGTCTTTTTATTCTCACAGGGCATACAGTCCCCTCCAAAGTGTCGGAACAACAAAGAAAGAAAGAGAGAAAGGAAAGAAAAGAACATACTTTATTAATCCCCAGACAGAGAAAATTACAAGCCAGCACACTCTTTTTTAGTTGTTATATATACACACTTTTGCATGCACAACACACAGCAGAACCAGAAACATACAGTGTCGAAGGAGGTGCTGAACAAGGCAGCCTATTACAGGCTCCAGGGAACACAGTAAAAAGTTTGGTGCCTTGCTCAAGGGCACCTGCTAAGGAGGGGTTGGTCTGACACCTTCTCTGGTCTAGTCCTCAGTCCACCATATGCATTGGTCCAGAACAGGGTCTTTAATGGGTAGGTCCCAAGTAGGCCACCAGGTCCAGATTGGCCTCAACAACTGTCTGGTTCCCAACCACATCCTCCAACAGACTGAGCCACTGGAGCCCCCCCAAGCCCAGTCACTTTGTTTTTACTGCACACTGAAGACATTTGTATGTTAGATGAAAAGACAAATGTGAGAGCTGCATCTGTAGTTAAGAAGGGTAGGATAACATGAAGACCAGAGAGCTGTCTATGCTATAAAAGCATGCAATTCTGAACCTGAGAAGAGGGGGAAATCCATAAGAGGTATTATAAAAAAATAGCATAGGCAATACCATATCACAGTCCACTGTTTAAAGGAGACTTTGAGAACAACAACATAGAGGCCATAGTGCAAGATACAAACTACTCATCAGCAGGAAAACTCAGAACTCCAGACCAAAAATGGCAAAAAAAAAAAGTAGATATGAGTGACAACAGTTATGGAACTGATGATTCAAAGATTAACCTCTAAGAAAGTGATGGAAAGATTGAAGTATGGATAAAGAAATGGATGGATCATCTGCTCATGATTCTAAACATACGAACTTGTCGAAACATGGTGGAGGTTGTATCATAACCTGGGCTTTCATGGCTACTTCTGGAACAGGCTCAATCATTTTATTGATGATGTTTGTAATTTATTATTTATTGATGATTGTTGTAATTTATGATGGTAGTAGCAGAATGAAGAGAGACTTCTACAGAAATACACTGTCTGCTAATTTACAAAGAAATGCATGCAGACTAATTGGGGGGAACTTTACTATGCAGCAAGACAATGCTCCAAAAAACACTGCAACCTAAACAGGGGGCAAATAGAAGGTTTTGGATTGGCCAAGTCAGTCACCAGCTTGTATTCCAACTGAACATGCATTTCCCCTCCTGGAGAGAAGACTAAAAGAAAAAAACCGCAAAACAGACAATAACTGAAAGATGCTGCATTAAAAGTTGGAATAGTGTAACCAATGAAGACACAAGAATCTGGCGGAGCCTTTGGGTCATAGGCTTAAGGCAGTGTTTATAAGCAAGGGATATGCAACCAAATATTACTTTAATTTAGTTGAAAACTTTCTGTTCCAATACTTTGGCTCATTTGAACTGGGTGGTTGATACAAAATATGTTATGTTCTATGTTGTTTGAATAAAATCTGAAACTCTGATCTCTCTTTTCATGTTCATCTTTTGATCTCCCTCACAGCTTTAGCACACAGCAAAAAAAAATTAATTGGCCTTGCTGTTCCAATACTTTTGGAGGGGACTATATTTGCTGGTGAGTTTTATTGAATGCCCTTTTTCTTGAAAGAATTTGACAAATGATCGTCTTTGAAGATTTGGAGAGAATTTTAGAGTGACTATTTTATGACTGGATTGATGTTTATTAATCTGCTCATAGCTCAAATTGACATCTTAAAACAACTTCTTATCCTAAAGATATTCTGTTTACTATCACATATGATGAAGAAAAGCACCATCATCACATGAGTGAGAAAGTATAATTGACAAATTTTTGACGTTTGCTTAAAAAACTACTAAAGTATAAATGACTTGCATATGATAATACTTTCAAAGACATTAAATCTCAGCTCTTTTCTTACACTCATTTATTTCTGTCCTGAATTCCTATTCATATGCCAGCATCTGAATTCTGTGAATCAGCAATATTAAAACTAATGAACTTTATGAACCTTTTTATTTGATGTTTATTATATTAGCGATCACTTTATTTGAAACATATTTGGTTTTTTCCCCCCCATCTGAGCCTCTCAGAGCTCCACAGGCTGTTTCTATCAATTTAGTCTCAGTTAATTAGTAATCAATAGCCACCCAAACAGCTGTAAAAGAAGCTTGCAAGCACGCACACTCATATACACACACATAAACACATGTTCCCTCTGCTTGTTCTATCCAATTAAATCCATCATAAAGATTCCAAGGCAAGTGTATAATAGGAACATAATATTTCAGCAGTCATTACCCAAACCAAGTTGGCCTGGTTCTCATTACCTGGAGCTCTTGCCGGAGCTACCAGCTCTACACACACACACACACACACACACGCACGCACGCGCGCACGCACGCGCGCGCGCTTGAACAAATGTACTCATGGCTGGTTTCTCACTAATTTGAGACCTGGTTTAAATGTTTTTGAGTGGAAAATGCTTGGTGTCAGCACAGCAGCTTGTAAAATGTCCTCTGAATTCCTGTATCAGCAGCTTGCAGGTGTGCACAGAGGGCAGTCACAGAAATCTATTACATGCTATTTGTTCTGTGTATTTCAGCAGCCACAGTGTGATTTAATTTGAATGTATGTTTATATATGTGTTTTTTTTCCTTCTGCCCTGAGGCTCTGTGAATGTGTTGGCTCCCGTTGATATAGATTTCTTTTCAGTCACACAGATGCACACAAACATGTATTTACCCAGTCTACATAATAGAGAAGATAAATAATGACTTATTGACTTCTGGAGCTCATGGACGACACAGCCTCCTACAGAGACATGCAATGTATGGACACATGCAAAGGCAGTACATGCATGCACATACGCACACGTACACATAGACCTTGCAGTGCATTTGAGATGGAATATGAGTGACCTTGTTCATTGCCTTAAAAAAGGCAGGCTTGCAAGTAGGGGTAGCAGTCCCACAGAGTAACAATATTATCTCTCAAATGAGTTCAGCTGAGGACAGACCCCCACAGACCTACTGTACATGTACACACTGAAATGCAAGTGTTCCCCTGTCTCCTGTATTTTACTTTAACAGATGGCTGAATTCTTATGAGCAGCCCATTATACAGTAAATCAGGTTATGGAATCTCACTAATCTTATTTAGGCATAGATTATTTATAGTGTTTTTTCATATTGCAGGTGACAGTAGCAGTTCACCTGCAATGTGTTTATTTGCACAGAAAATATCTTCATTTCTTTACATGATTTAGCAGTTTTGTGTGTTTCGCTTTGTTCATGGGCTGTAAATTTACTTTAATTCTCCCACGTAGAACAGAAAAGTCTGAATGTAAACTATTGTATCATTTTCACATGTACAGTAGGTCCAAGTACAATTAAAAAAACTGAGGATGTTGAATATGAGTCTATGGGATACCTGCTACTAAAGAGATGATCAACAGCAGAATCATTAATCATGTCATTAATTTTACACAAAATAGTACAAATTAGTGAAGTGAAATGAAAAAAACATTTTAAAAATATCTAGTGAATTAAAAAAAACAAAATCAGTTCTTTGTAGAGCCACCTTTTGCAGGTCTTTCACGGTGTGTCTATGTATTTGGTCTATTAGGGTCATTGTCCTGCTGACAGGTGAACCTTCATCTCAGTCCCAAATCCCTGGAAGAATGAAAAATGTTCTCCTCAAGAATTTCCCCATATTTAACAACATCCATCATTCCTTGAATTCCAACCAGTTTCCCAGTCCCTGTCCATGTAAAAGAACCCCACAGCATAATGCTGCCACCACCATGCTTCACTGTGAGGATAGTTTTCTTGGGGTGATAAGATAAGATAAGAGATGTTGGATTGGAGCCAGACATACTGTAGCATTTCTGTAAGCAATGACTTTTTCAGACTGAATTTTACAGACAAAGGCTGTGAATACATAGTCACGCCCCACTTTTAGGTTTTTTTTTTCATTTATTCAGTTTTTTTTTTTTTTAAATTTCATTATTTCACTTCACAAATTTGGACAGTTTAGTGTAAATATTTTTTCATAAAATCCCACCCCCCAAGAAAAAAATCAATTTAAATCCTACCTAGGTTGTCATGCAAAAAATTGGAAAAATGCCAAGGGGAGTGAATACTTTTGCAAGCCACTGTACATGTTGTTTTTTATGTCCTTGTGCCTACAGAAATTAATGTTAGTACTCTCTCCACATTCATTTAGACAGATGCTTTAAAATGACTGCCTAAATAAATGCCTCAAAGAATTACTTCAAGAAAAACTTTGATATTATGCTGAAACAATTTCTCTACTGTTCAAATGTTCAACTGTCAGATTATTATCTTTTTACAGAGTACTTAATTAATCAAGAAAACTACATGGAAAATAACTTTAATTTTCCCTCCCTAATTTGAGATCATTTGCCATTTTTTGCATGTCTTATATGCCAGATTACAGTCATTGAAATCTTTAGTTGCTTCTGCAATAGCCGTCATACACTGGATTCCCACAGCAAAGTGATATCTTGAAGATGTGTTCAAATAATAAACACATACACATCATCATGAATCTCAACTCATCTCAACTGTGCATCTTTTCTCATTCTGACAATCTGTGCAGTAAATGGAAGAAAACCTATTTATTCTCTGTAACCTTGTTGTTCTCTTGTTATCCATGGTCCATTTCTTCCTCCACTCTGCTGTTGGACTCACCACAGAGACCCACACTGGTGCTTGTTGGGGTTGTAGTCAATTCACATTCGATGTACTTAATTCATAATATAAACTGATGTTTATTTGCAGCTCACAGGGGCATTCATGTTGGATGACACTATATCACTACAGCATTCCCTTTTTCTCTAAGCAGGTATTCTTTCAATTACAGTGATTGAGTTACTTTAAATGCTCCCTGCTTCTGCCAGATTTCTCTAAGTCAGTTATGTATTCATGTTCCACTATGACAGCAGGTTAGTGTAAGGTTAAGTGGCAGGGTATTGCCTCTGCACTATGTGGATTCTTGTGAAATTATGCAAAGAAATTCCTTGTGTTGACAGTATAAATCCTACTGATTTTGTTCTTGTTAGCTTGAAATTTATGGGGTGGGGAAGAAGTCAAGATGAGGGATTTTGAAGAAATTTGTTTACTCAGTTGTATCCACCTGAGGAGGTACTGTAACCTGAAAGTCAGTGATGTGGTATTCTAATGTGTGAAGTACAGAAAGATAATGATATGTTTTCTTGTGATTGGTTGGCTGTATTGCAAAAACCAATGACAATTAAAATTCAGTGAGAAGTCAAGGAGACTCACAAACAGTCATATCCAGAGCAGCGGTAATAGTTCTGACCAGCCATAACCTAGCTTAAGACGTTATTATGCCATAAACAAACCTAATGACAGCATATGTGTGTAGATGGCAGAGAGGAACACAGAAACACTTATTTTATTAACATTGCAATCCAAACTGGTATTTATAGGAGCAGTGATTTTTGTGATGATGATAAAAAACATGCATGACTTTGACTATTTACCTTGAGCACAGTTTAGGTGAATACCCATCTGACCAGTACACTAGAAGGAGTAGCGATTCTTGGGAATTGTGAACAAATGGACAGACAGACATCTTACCATGGCTTTAGCTCACCTGTCCTTCAGCAGGATGAGCACTTTTATTACTTTGATTTAGACAAAGATAGGATTGTTACTCTTATTTTTAATTCAAAACCACTGACTGAAAAGTGAAAAGTGAAAACAAGGCAGAAATGCTTTTAAACTGCATTTTTCTTATAATGCCCAGCAGGTGCAACTTATTCCAAAAAGAAGTCTGATTGTACAGTTTTATAGCATACATATAGAACACTTGAGATTGTGGTTTCAATGTCTAGGTTCAAGTCTTATTGTGTAAAAGAAAGTGAGTTATAACAGAGGATAAAAGAGGGTATGCTTTAGGTTGGGCCTACTCATGTGACCTTTTGTGGTGTGATTTGCAAGTTGCTATCCTCTCAGTACCTGCAGTACCTCTCTGTTTCTTTGTCAGAGCCACTTGTTATATGTGGTATCTGTTTTAAAAACACCAAGATGGTGACAGCAAAGACACTCAGCCCTTAACTAACCAATGTTTGACACCATCTTTAGTGCAAAGTCTATGCTGAAAATCGGCAGTCTAATTAAAGGCTCATGGAGTTGCTACTGGGTTTCTGCTCCCGTTAGGGGTCGCCACAGCAGATCATCTGCCTCCATCTAACCCTATCCCTTGCATCCTCTTCCCTCACACCATCCCTTTGCATGTCCTCCTTTACTACATCCATGAATCTTCTCTGTGGTCTTCCTTTTTTCCTCCTGCCTGGCAGCTCCATCTTCAACATCCTTTGTCCAATATGTCCACTATCCCTCCTCTCAACATGTCCAAACCATCTCAGCCTTGCCTCTCTGACTTTGTCTCCAAACCTCTCAACCTGAGCTGTCCCTCTGATGTATTCATTTTTAATCCTGTCCATCCTGGTCCCCCCCAAAGAAAATCTCAACATCTTCAGCTCTGCCACCTCCAGCTCTGCCTCCTGTCTTTTTGTCAGTGCCACTGTCTCCAAACCATACATCATAGCAGGTCTCACTACTGTCTTGTAAACCATCCCTTTCACTCTTGCTGCTATCCTTCTGTCACAAAGCACCCTGACACTCGCCTCCACCCACTCCACCCACTCCACCCTGCCTGCACTCTCTTCTTCACCTCTCTTGTGCTCTGTCCATTGCTTTGGATGGTTGATCCCAAGTATTTAAACTCATCCACCTTCACCACCTCTACTCCTTGCATCTTCACCATTCCACCTGCCTCCCTCTCATTCACACACATGTACGCTGTCTTGCTTCTACTGACTTTCATTCCTCTTCTCTCCAGTGCATACCTCCACCTCTCCAGC
>VUQH01011019.1:1675-16425 GCA_015106775.1 Etroplus canarensis
CCCTCAAGTCATCAGGCTCCTCAATAACCCAGGACTGTACCACACAAAAGACCCCCTCACACTCACCCACACACACAAACCCAGAACTGCATAACACTATAAACCTGTCCCTCTCTCTCTCTCTCTCTCTCTCTCCTGCAGTAACAGATAATTCAGCACCAAACTGTTTAGAATCTATTTAGAGAGACGACTGACCTGTACTGAGGCTTAACCTTGCTCAGAGATTAAGGGCTACAACATATTGTGAATATATTTATTCACACAAAAACACATGAGCACACATGCCTGCTGCTTAGTCACAATACAGTGTGTGAAAAGATAGTATCGTAATACTCTATCCCTTTCATGCATTTTTAATGTGGAGGCAAGCTTTGGGCTTTCCCCTCTTTGACTGTTCATGCAAGCTGCCTGTTTCATTCACTGCATTTGCATTTAAGAGTGTCTGCCTTTGCAGCACTAACTGACTGATGGAGGCTCCTCTGGGTTCATTTTAAAAGAACGCTGAGAGATTTATTAGAGACAAAGTTGGTTTGGTTGTTTTTATTGTTGGAGCTGTTTGGAATCATGCAACACAAATGGCAGTCTTGTCTCTCTTGCCACACACAGACTAACCAGCAGTTCCTGAAGACAGTGACAGAGCAGAGCACGGAGATGGAGGAGCTACACAGCCAGCTCAGGTAACTAACTACTGGCCACTGCCAAAGGTCATATCCGGTTAGTAGGTGCACACCACACTAAATTATGGACTGAAAATCAGCTTCTCCCATGATAGGTAACCTTTGCAAATGCACACCAGTTGCATAAATGATACAGGTACAGTGGATTAATTTAGAATCTGCAGTGTGGTGTAAAAGTCTCCTAGTGTTCAACCATATGTAAAGAAACATAGTGGTATAAAATATAATTGATGTTTTCTTAAATAAATAGCTTTTCCTGGATCAACACCCTGTAAAACTACAATATTTCACTGTACTCTGTAATTTTTAAAGTTTTAAAACCATGAATTATAATGTATTAAATTGTGAGTTTCATATTTGCCAAATAAGCATGAGAGTGCTCATTTAATTGTCTCACCTAACTTTTACCAAGATGAGATAAAAATATTTTCTTCAATTTTTAATAACCCAGAAAAGTACCTCTAAATTCTGTACGGCAGTTGGTCTTCTGTGTTTTTAAGTGATCATTTTCTTTCTCCGTCCTTGTGTAGGCAAGCCAAAGCTGAACTGAGGACGGCTACAGCCAAAGTGGACGAGATGACCAAGTGTTTGCAGAGTCTCCAGGAACAGATGCAGAGACGGGTGAGAGAAGGAAAAAACAAATTACATGTACTTGCTTAATTCATGAAACAATTCTTGAGTTGAGTTCTGTATGAAAATGGCTGTAATTACTCAATGGGTAATGCAGTATTTAACTCCTCAAATTAAAGCTGTGAGCCTGCAGTTTATGCTGGTTTTCATTATATAACTGTAACTTGAATATATCATGATAAAAAAGTTAAAAACTATACAAATCATTGCTGTTTTAATAATTACTGATGATTTTTTTGGATTCTTGTGGTTTTGTACTGATGGCCACATACATACAGGTCTATACATTTGTATACAGTGACACAATTATTGTAATTTTGACTGTGACCACAGTTAGGATGTGATTGAAGTGCAGACTTTCAGCTTTAATTCAAAGGGTTTAAAAAGTAATGCATTAACTGTGTAGGAATTACAGCAATTTTATGCACAGCCCTTCAGCTCTGGCCTATTACCTGATTATTTTATGACAGATTGAGCAAATATAGGATCTGGAGTTGATTCCTGGTGTTGAACTTGTATTTGGTATCTTTTCACTGGCGTTCTAAACAAAAAGTCCCAAGGGGAGGCCATTATTAGGCTGAAAAACCAAAGCAAACATATCAGAGAGAGAGTGAAAAACCTTTAGGAGTGACGAAATTAACAATCTTTAACGTTCTTATAAAGAAGGAATGCACCGGCCATCACCTAAAGGTCTGGAGGATCACAGAAGACTGCTAAAGTGGGTGATCACAGAAGTCTTTCCTTAGTTAAGAAAAACTGTTCACAGCATCTAATCAAGTCAAGAACTCTCTCAAGGAGGTATGTGTATCATCCTCAAAGTCTACAATCAAGAGATGCCTTCATGAATGTAAGAGGATACAACATCAGAGAACAAACCAGTGGTTCCATTCAAGAACAGGAGGGCCAGATTAGACTTCATGAGAAGGAGTTTAAAAGAACCTGAATAGTTCGAGAGGGGAAAAAAATTTTTGGACACATGAAACCAAGAGGAAATTGTACCAGAATGATGGGAAGAGAAACGTATGTAGAAGGAAAGGAACAGCTCATGATCCAAAGCCCACCACATCATCTGTCAGACATAGTGGAGGCATTCATTGACTTCAAAGAATTTTCATCCAAATATTAAGAAAAATGCTTATATTTAAAATTGTTAGTTTGTCCAAATACTTATGAGGGACTGTGAATAAAAATGGCTGTACAGTTAATTTACTACTTTTGTTAATCGGCACTTCAGTCATATTTTTATTGTTTGATTTAAAATCCACTGTGATAGTGTACAGAGCCAAAATTTAAAAAAACAAAACAAAACAAAAGGTCATTGTTCAAAAGCCTCTGGACCTAACTGTATGTGTACGTACTTAGGAGGAAGACATGGCTGAAGCACAGAGCCGTGAAGATGCAGCAGACCGACGACTCCAGCAGCTTCAGTCAGCCTTGAGCCAGTTAGAGACCAGGTGAGCACATGCTAAACTGTTGCTGTTCACTTGCCGGCTATCAGCTAAGAAGGAACGGTTCTTGTGAATAGGAAAGCACTACTAATATATTAATTTTATAGAAAGTCATGGAATTTTATATCAGTGCCTCAGTGTTCTAAGGCCAAGCAGCAGCTCCCTGACTTTTTCTGTTGTTGGATGTCCCTTCTTTTTTATATTGATAGGCTAAAAGCTGCATCACAGGAAGCAGAAGCAGTACGCAGAGAGCAAACCGTGTGGGAGCGAAAGGTGGGGGAACTCCAGGAACGTTGCACCACCCTTGAGGAGGAGAAGTATGAGGCCCTGTCAAAAGTCCGAGAGAGTGTTCAAGCGGCCGAAGAGGCCACATTGCAGAAGGACCAGGTGAATGATTTCACTTTATCTCTTTCTGTGTTTTTCATCCCATTCATTTTCAATCTGATTGTTGTTCTTGGCCTGCTCAGCTGCGTCTCCTAGAGGGTTTTCACTTCCCTTTGGCTTTTTAGGACTTTGCCCACTCAAATGTGTATCTGTGTTTTCCTTTATCTTTTCCCTTTAGGCCCTGTTAAGAGAGAAACAGAAAACAGAAGAGCTAGAAAAGACAAAGGAAGCCATCAAACAGTTGATCCATGATGCTGCAGTCCGCACCAGGAAAGAGGTACACAGTTACTAAATGGTTGAATGACTGCTTCTTCTAAAACCACCTATGTAGTTTGATTCATGTGTGACTCAAGTCTGCTTTGAAGAAAATCACATCAATACTTAAAAGCAATGGATGACGACAGGGTATCTGGTGCCAACTTAGTATGCTTTCTTTTTCAGATGGCAATTCTGAAAATTACAGAAATCACAGTCTTTTTGATTTATAATTAGTTTCAAATGAAAGTGCAATCTCCAACTGTACCTCTTACTCAAACCCTTTTTTTTAACGCATGAGGCACTAAGCCAAAAGCAAAGCACTGCTCTTTTACCCTGTACAGCCTCAGTCAGAGACATGGTGATTAATGCTCTATTAATGGGTCTTTTTCATCAAGGCCTTCAACTGTTTAATCCTGTTAATGCGGGATAGTATGACTGAAGTACTAGCTGTCATCTTAGTCTCTCGCTGGCCCTCAACAAATGATGATATTCTAGAGATGAACTGTAGATGCTTTTGACACTTTCCCCAACTCACAGAGCTTTGCCTTCATCGTGTCTTTGCTAACTTGCCTTCCAGGTTTTTTTGTCATTGAATTCAGGATAAATTTAAATATTATAATCAAAGAGGGGCCTTGTTTTTCACCATAATCTGCTCTGGTCCTCATCCTCATTTAAGGCAGTTCAGAGTTAAAATGAGCTTGTGTAATGAAGAATTAATCGCCAAAGAGCTTATAAATGGTAGTCAGACCTCACACCTACCTGAGGAAATGAAGTCCACTTAGACTGGTTGGCATCTAATGCATGTGTTGTGTATATACTTGCATTAGGAAGCGCTTACATGCGACACAAATGTCCAAAGCTCCAGGGTATTGTTGTTCAGTATCTGGTGGAGATAACATGCCAGCAAAAACAAGCAAGTAACCTACATTACTGTGCAAAAGTCTTGAGCCACCCCTCATTTCTTTAGGTTTTGCCTACAGAGAGCCCGATTTTCTTTTCATTTTTAAAGTAGTCTTTAGCAATAGTGCTTCAGGCTTTTCTGAAGGTCTTTGAAAGTTTTTGTTTGGACATTGGCTGCTTTTTCGCTCATTTTCAGGCCAGTCCTTGTACCTGACCATTTACATAGGAATGTTTTTTTTTTTTTTTTTAGTTGTTAAACCACTGAACACTGACCCTATCAGTCATTCAGGTAGAGGACTAAAGAAGTGACAGGCCTACAAAACAATTTACAGCAGATGAACAGTGTGTTAAAGTCATGTCCTTAACATATAGAACAAAATCCAGCAAAGAAGTGACACAGAACCTAAGAGATGCATCTGGCCCTTCAGTTGATCCATCTGATATTTGCTGAAGCCTCGTCAGAAATGGTCTCAGTGGAAGGGAGGCTGTCAAGAAGCCATTTTTAAGAAGGGAAAAAGAGAGAAAAGGCTGAGGTATGGCAAATTACTCAAGAACTGGACTGAAAATCCGTAGTAATGGGTCTTACAGAGTGATGAATCCAGATTTGAAATTGTTGGTATAAATCGTCATCGGTATGTACATGAGGTCAGGAGACGGGTACAACTGTGTCTACAGCAAGCTGTAAAACATGGAGGCGGTTCCATCATGGTTTTGGGCTGCATTTCAGCTAGTGCTTTTGGAGATCTTGTCAAAATTGATGGAATTATGAATGCAGAACAGTACCGCAAATGCAATATCATCTGGAAAGTGTCTGATTGGCAAGGGCTTCATTTTCTAGCAGGACAGTGATCTCAAACAGCCTGTCAATGCAGCAAAAACCTACCTTGATGGAAAAAAACAATGGAACACTGTCAGTAATGGACTGGAGAGAAGAGGAATGAAAGTCAGTAGAAGCAAGACGTGCATAAATGAGAGGGAGTAGGTGGAATGGTGAAGATGCAGGTAGTAGAGGTAGTGAAGGTGGTTGAGTTTAAATACGCGGGATCAACCATCCAAAACAACAGACAGAGTACAAGAGAGATGAAGAAGAGTTCAGGCTGGAGACGAGTGTCAGGGGTGCTTCATGACAGAAGGATAGCAGCAAGAGTAAAAGAGAAGGTTTACAAGATGGTAGTGAGACCTGCTATGATGTATGGTCTTGAGATGGTGGCACTGACAAAAAGACAGGAGACAGAGCTGGAGATAGAAGAATTGAAGATGTTGAGATTTTCCCTGGGAGTGACCAGGATTAGAAATGAGTCCATCAGAGGGACAGCGCAGGTTGAGAATTTGGAGACAAAGCCAAAGAGGCAAGACTGAGATGGTTTGGACATGTTCAGAGGAGGGATAGTGGCTGTGTTGGACAAAGGATGTTGAAGATGGAGCTGCCAGGCAGGAGGAGAAGAGGAAGACCACAGAGAAAGTTTATGGATGTAGTATGGTCTGTGTCAGCTATATGTGATTGAAATGACAATAAAGCTCTTGAATCTTGAATCTAAAGGAGGACGTGCAGAGGTTTGGTGTGAGGGAAGAGGATGCAGGTGATAGGGTGAGATCGAGGCAGATGATCTGCTGTGATGACTCTTAATGGGAGCAGCCAAAAGAAGAAGAGGATGATACCAAATATTGAATTTTAATCTCATTAGAATTGTACAGACCTTTTCCTTGTTTACTGTATTTTAGAATCAGCATTTGTTTTAATAAATCGTTGCACCTGTTTGTCATTTTCATAACAAAATATAATGGAATGAGGGGTGGGTTAAGACTTTTTGCACAGTACTGTTGATGCAAACCATAAATGACACTTTAAATGCTTTAATGAGGAAGGAAAAGCTTTTAGCATCTTAGTTTACCCTCCTTTAACATTTTTAATTTTGGAAAGGATGGAATTTGCCTTTAATACTGGTGGGAGATATGAAGGGTATTGTAATTACTACCAGCCATAGTAGCTACTATTTTCACTTTGTGGGTCTCTCTGTGTGCCGTCATGGCAAAATGTAGTCCTCAAGACGGAAAGTCAAGATGAGTATGACTGACCCTTCTTATTAGGCAGCCCCTTATGATGTATCTTTATCTAGAGCATAAACACATGTTCCTAATAGCGACTGAGGTCCACGAACTCACTGTGTTTGTAGCTGGTATGATCCCAAAGCAAGATGGTTTCTAGAGTTATCACACATTCATTGAACTACAAGGAAATCACAGAACATCACAGCAGTACAAACACAATGATAAAGTGCTCTATTAAAAATATAGGGATTTCTCGATCCAGTTGCTGTAGTAATCTTTCTCTTGTTTGTTTTAAGACATTTGTCCCTCTGCTATCTGTATTCTCATTTATACACAAATCATAGTTATTATTGCCGGGAAATTCAAGTGAATAAATACATGCCAGTGTGCTTATTTTTATCTTGACTGTTCAATGTTTATTTCACCCTCATGCATTTTATTTTCTGCTTTGATTTCATTGTGCTGTTTATGTGCATTTATTGCTCATGAAACAACATCATTTTCTCCATCAGTTACTGATGGTAAAAGTAAAAGACTAAGTGCAGACAACTTTTGCTTACTTATGTATATACTTAACCCATTCAGAAGGTTAAGTTCACCAATTCAAATACTTTTTTACGAGTAAAAGTCAGTCTAAGGGAAATTTAAAAAAGTAAAGCTTCTAAACTCCTCATATTTAAATTGCGTGACTTTATCTTTTAAAAGGTTGAAAATGTTCGCAAACAGTGCAATGTTCAAATCCACCGTATGGCAGAGGAGCTGTCTGCACTGCAGCTGGTAAGAACTTGTCGCACAAAGAGGGCAAATTCCTTTCAAAATCACTCGAAATCCTTTTATAGTTTCTACCTGCCCACTCTTTCTGTCTCCCACCAACCATTTTTCCCTGTCTCTTGTTCTTTCCAACTCTGTCTAGGAGTGTGCAGATAAAGAGTCTCAGATTGAAAGGTCCCTGCGTGAGAGAAAAGCTGTGGAGGAGGAACTGGAGAAGGTATCTGTGAAGTTATCAGTGAAGCACAATAAAGACACTGCTTAAGATTGCACCAGAGTTCTGATAATGTTTGACTAAATGTCCGCTGATCCTTTTAATGATGTCTTTGGTGGTGTTGGTTTATTTTTTTTAGGTGTATAAAGAAGGCAGGGCAGAGCCAGAGTTCAGGAAGATTGATTCTCTTCATCAGAGATGTCTAGATGCAGAAAGACTGAAGGAAGATATAAGTCTGTCTTTGCAAAGCACACAGAACAAACTAAAAAAGATGGAGATGGAGTAAGTGTGTTTTAGTAGTTCACTCCTTATTAGTTTGATCTAAAATTGTTCTGTGCATTAACTTTACCACTCCTCCCAATTGAAACATACACCTGAAGCTATAGTGAGGAGCTGTCACGATGCCAGGAGGAAGTGCGGAGGCTGCAGGGCTCTCTGGCTACAGCCCGCGATGACTGCATCGTTGTCAGTGAGGGGCGGCTCCAGCTACAACAGGAGAACTTGCAGCTCCGCAAGGAGATGGATGAGCTGCGCAAAGCCACCCTGTTGGTCCAGAAGAAGGCCAAGCAACAGGTAGACAGGAATCAATCTTGTAAACAATAAAAAATAAATATTCCTATACTTGAGAACTATCTTCTTTTTCCTTCGGCTGCTCCAGTTAAGGGTCATCACAACAGTTCATCTGCCGCCATCTCCCCTTATCACTTGCATCTTCTTCTCTCGCACCAACTCTCTGCATGTCCTCCTTCATTACATCCATGAACCTTCTCTGTGGTTTTCCACTTTTCCTCTTGCCTGTCAGCTCCATCTTCAACATCCTTTGTTCAGTATATCACACACAATATACCTTCCTTCCTTCTCTCCATCATATCAGCCAGCCCTTTCACTTTACCAGTCATAGTCCCTACATTCAAAGTCCCTCTCTCACCTCCATCCTCCTACCTCCTAACCCACTTTCTCCCTGTCCTCCTCCTTTGCCTTCAGCCAGCAGTAGCCTGGTTTCCACCAGCACCCTTTTGGCTAACGGCACCGGAGGCGATTGTTGTTAACCCCGGCTGCAACCGATCCAGTATGAAAGTGAAGTGTGAAAAGTAGTAAAAAAATAGTTTTAAAAGTGGAGTAAAAGATGTTATGCTTGCCAACCAATCGCTTTGATTAACAGTTGAAAAGCTTTTGGTAATGGTGAGACAGTTGGATACAGATAACAGGATTTGCACACAAGTCCCGCTTGCATGTAATAATAATATTGATGACTCACAATGTGGCATTACGTTGCTTATTTGGCCATTTAAAATGAATTTCTGACCTCAAAATCTTGTTACTTCTGCTGTCCTCCTCCAGGTTTCACAGATGGAGCAAGAGTACAGCTTGAAGGAGCAGGGACTGGATGCTCGGGTGAGGGAGCTGGAAGAAAGCAACCGAAGTTCTAGTGCTGATCTCACGCGCCTTCTTACGGCGCAGCAGAAAAGCACTCAGCGATGGAAGGAGGAGGCCAAGAACCTGGTCCAGGCTTTTGAGACTAAAATCACAGCCCTTAAGTAAGAATTTTGAAAGAAGATTTTAATGTAACTAAAGGCAGGACAGATGTAGAGAAATGTGCTTTTGGACCAAAAGGTTACTAATTCAAAATTTAGAGATGGCAACGTAAGTTACAAACTCTTCAACTCTGACAATATCTGTGAGTGTGACTCTACTGGGTGTTTACCAAGAACATGCTTGTGCATATCACAGCACAAGCATGTTCAATTGACACTCACACCTCCCTCGCACATAACGGAGACAATCAGTTCTCATCATGACTGAGACTGTGTAAACAGGATGTGCATCACAGATGTATGTTTACATTTTGACACAATTAATATTCTACCAAAATCGGGCATATTTCCTGTTTACCGTGTGTCCAAAGATGTCCTCACATCTATCACTGGTTTATTATGTCGCTAAAGAACATTGGTAAAACACAGTGATTGCAACCAGTGTTCAAATGGAGCATGTCTTTTGTAAGCTATTAAGCAGACCTTTTGGCATTAGTTTGAGATAAATGCAGGTCTTCCACTGCTTCTGGTGTAGAAAACCGGTAGGCAATGTGGTGTTTTAAAAGGCTCAGCATACGTTTTCTGGTTGAATAAAAACTGCAAAATGAAGCAGTCGATCACAAACAGGCTTTATTGTTATTGCTTAAGGACTTTATTGTATCATTTTTTTGCTTTAACAGTGGATCAAAGACTAACTGATAAGTTGGCAAACCAGATTTTGATAAAAACTGAAACAAAAATTGACTTAGCACTTAGAGTTATTTTGCCCTCAGCGACAGTTGTACTACACTGAGATGTGGTGTAAATACTGAACATGTTGGAGCACTTGAAAATAAAAAAAAATATATAGATGTTTTTTGTTGTCTCTCTGACAGGTGGCTGGGCTAATATCTTTTTTTAATGTTTGTTTCAGGGCAGAGCTGAATCGGCAGAAGCAGCGCTCACATGAGTTGGAGGTGCAGCTTCAAACTGACCATAACACAATTTATGAGGTTTGAGCAACACACACGTGGATATGTATAGTAGAGGTGATTGTGAGAGGAACATGCAACTTTGACCAATTCTTAAATAGTTCTTATAGTTATTATTCAAGCCCAACTAACTGGTGTTAGCTTCTGCAAATGCCAGGGCTTGCAGTTAAGATAATCATCGGCAAAAAGGATGAGACACGTTGTTGGTACCAGACGGACTGGTCTGAGTATTTCAGATCTACTGCTGATATACTAGGATTTCCCACACAACTTTTTCATAGAGAATTTATAGACAATGGTCCAAAAAACAGAAAATATTCAGTGAGTCACAGTTCTCTGTATAAAAATGTTTTGTTAATGCCAGAGGTCAGAGGAGAATAGCCAAACTGCTTCAATAGGAAGGCAACAGTAACTCAAGCAGCCACACACCTAGTCTGATGAGTCTTGATTTCTACTGCAACATTCAGATGTTAGGGTCAGAATTTTGCATAAACGACATGAAAACATGTCTGTCCTGCCTTGAAATAAAGTTCAGGCTGATGATGGTTTAATGGTGTGGGGGATAATTTCTTGAAACTCTTTTGGCCCCTTAGTACCAAGTGAACATCCTTTAAACACCACAGCCTACCAGAGTATTGATCTTCTAACCTACTAATACACCATTTCACAAAGCCCAAATCATCTTAAACTGGTTTCATGCACTTGATAATGAGTTCACTGTGCTCAAATGGCCTCCACATTTAACAGATCTCAAACCAGTACAGCATTTTTGGGATGTGGTAGAATCGGAGAGTCACATTATGGAAGTGCAGATAACAAATCTGCTGCAACTGTGTGACGCTGTCATGTCAGTAAAAACCAAAATCTCTGAGGAATGTTTCCAACACCTTGTTGAATTTATGCCATGAGGAATTAAGCCAGTTACGAAGGCAAAAGGGGCCCAACCCAGAAAATTCGAATGGATAATTCCACTATATGTTCCTTAGTACTTTAGTGCTGTAAAAAAAAAAACCACAAGGTTCAACACTGAGACGTTTGCATTTTACTCCATGTGTGACTAACTGATCTGTGTTTTGTGCAGTATGAGAGGCAGCTCGCAGAGTATCAAGAGAAGACTAATCGTCTTCAGAGGCGGCTAACACAAGCAGAACAAAAGGCAGCTACTGCTTCACACCAGGTATGGCTGACTAGTTTGTGTTGTTGTCCCCTGTGATGACTGGATTACATGAGAAAATATGTATTTTTCCTGTTCCTTTGCTGTCTGATTGAAAACTATTATTTGCAGTTATGCTCATTTTTATTTTGTTTTTAAATAGCTGAATAGGTTGGCATCACAGCGAAGAAAAGCGGCCATGCTGGATCCAGAGACTGTATGATGTGCTGCAGGAAAAATATGGGAGTTGTGTTGCATTTTTTAACAGAATTTTCTTATTATTATATGTAGGATTTAATAATAATAAAAAAAATGTGTGTATTAAAAATGGCTGTGATCACATTTGTCAAACTGTCTGTATCCCAACAGAGTTCTTGAGTGGAGGTGGAGATATTATATAAAACAGAGACATGAAACTCAAATAAACCTGAACTGAAATATTAGAAAATTCCACAACAATAGTGATCAAGTGGATCTTTTAAACCTTTTTAAGTTTTATGGCTGCTCTGCCTCTGGTGCCCCCACTCCCAACACTGCCCCCAGTACCATTGGACAAAAGCACTGTTAATCTTACAATGCCCACTGGATGAGTACAAGGATAGGACCAGTAGATAGTGTAACTTACTACATTCACTCAGGTACTTTACTGAATGTTTAATGTACTTGAAATATTTCTCTGTTATGCTACTTTCTGCTTCTACTCTGCTAGATTTTAATGTAAATATTGTACTTTGTACTCCTTGCCGTTTATTTTAAAGCTTTAGTTACTAATAATATTGCAGATAAACTGCATTGTTATGCATCAAATTACCCAGCAATATGAGTAATTGAAATCATCAGGAGCTGCAACATTAAACACATCAATGAATCAGAAGTCATGATCCAATAATGTAAAGAGAAGAAGTAAAAACTCCATTTTGTATTCATATATTCATTTTTAACAATTATCCAAAACAAAATTATGTTTAACTTGTGCAGGGCCACTTTTCATGCAGTTTCTGCAATAGAACACAGGTAAGTTGACCAGATCCCAGCAAACTAAAGGTGGGGAAAATGCTGCTTCTGTAGGACACATGGATGCAATGCTGGGAGGTAGTCTGAAATATTCATATTTAACTTGAAACTGAAAATACAAAAAAATGCAGGTTACTGGACTGGCGTCAAGCATTTATAGACCAAATATATTTATAAAGCAACTTTTTCCAACTCTCTTGCTAAGTAAACACAACAAGGATAAAAGGAAGCATAAGTCTGCTCTTGTGGTCTCATTTGTCAGTCTTTATATGCTCCTATATTCTCTGTTATTTCAGCTGCTGTTCTGTCAGGTGACCACCTCCAGTTTCAGAAGGGATGCATCTGTAGGCTAGGACATCTTTTTGAACCATAGCTTACTATTTCAGCAATTTCTAGCCAGTTATAACACAACATAAACTACATCACTCCATGACATATTTTTCTCTTGTGCAGAACTGAACAATAACATAAGCAGAAGAGTCAAAAGCTCGATTTCTCAGTATGTTATTCACCAAGATTGCAAAGCTTGTAAAGTTCCTTTACTTGCATTGTATTAGACAGGCTAACCTTCATTCAACTGCAATAAAAAGCTTACACATGAATTGGGTAAAAGCCAGACTGGGACATGGAGACAAGTGATAAAAACATCTAGTCACCCTAGACCATTGTGAGTTTAGACCCTTTTTGGGAGTGCACTTAATTATTTGACACTACAATAGACTAATCAGCTAATTAGGGTGTTTTTGGAAGTCACATTTTAATGTGTATCTAATTGAATTGAGTCTGCAGCGGCCGGTGGGGGGGGAGGTTGAATACACTAGCATATTCCATTATTCATTTTCCTAAAAATATTTTGTGGTGTTAAAACTCATGTTGCTGGAAGAAAGCAGGAAAGACTTTACATTATAGTCAAGGCAAGGGTTAGGAAAAGTTACAAATTATCACAAAAGTACAAGCTCGATTTTTGTCGGAATATGAAAAAACTACCACAAATAAAAGGAAATTCTACTTGGATGTGTGGAAGGTGGTTCTTCAAGGGGTTTTTGTTGTGTTTTTGTGTCAGTCGTGAGTCATAAGTAGCTCCAACAGATGCTGGTGAATGCTTCCCCACTGAAACCCAAATGAGAGCTGGATAAAAGCGCTACTGAAATAACAATAGTTCTAATAGTAGGATTAAAAATGTGCAGAAGAGAAGAAACAATCAACTCAGGTGTTCATTGATGCTTGTTATATTTACTTAGTGAGAGAGTTGGGAAGGTTGCATTCAAATAAAAAGTCCTTCACACACTAAATGTCAGCCTTTTAAAACCTAAGGATGTGGCCCCACCGCACCCCCATTTCAGAAATCTTGAAAACGCCCCTGCATATAAAATGGGACACGCTGGTCTCCCTAACAGTACTGTGGGACCGAAGACTTTATTTTAAATTTTCTTCAGTCACTGGGTGGGACTTCAGAGCCCTTTACTCAAAGGCTTGGTGAGAGAAAACTTGCAGGAGAAGATGGAAAACCCGCAACGTGCTTTTGTTTTGGCTGCGTTGCATGCCGGGAGGGGATTTTGTTGCTAGGAGCCCACAAACCTCAGCTCTGTGGTTGCAGCCCTCACAGCGTTCCTACAGGCGCTTTTATAAAGCTAATACTTGGCTGGATTAATTACATGAAGGGGGAGAGCAGCCTCAGGGCCAGTGAGGATATGGATTCCAAATCTCCAAGGGACGAAAGAAGAAGCGACAGTGTCGCCAGAGGTGGGTACAGCTGTTATAGTGCTGCTTAAGTGTTATGAGTTGAATATAACCAGCAGGACTAAGTAATAAACTTCATTTCTACACGGTAATGTCACAGAGCTGCTGCACAGGCTCCCTGATCTACAGAGATCTACTGCCCCACTAATACCTCCTCCAGTACATGTTAGAGACCCACAGGTAAGATGACCACAGCCTAGCAAAGTGAATGTAGGGCAGACGCTGTGTATGTGTGGGACACTGTGGGACATGTAAGCAATACTGGGAGATACAGTGCTGTGTATTGTTTTGAATCATCCTCATCCTATGTATACATACAAATGAATATGAAAAATAAATATCTAAACCTAATATACAGTGTGTAGCATAGGTGTCAGTAGGGAATGGAATTCATGTATTTACAGTCACACAGATATACAAAAGAGTGTCAATATGAAAGTGAAAATAACAAATAATATATGAACATGTAAATGTTATATACACTACCAGTCAAAGGTTTGGACACACCTTCTCATTTAATTTAATGAAGCAGCAGTTTGTGATGAGAAATTGAGTTTTTGTCTCATTGTTAGAGTGATTGTTCAATTTTGCACACAGGAAAATATGGTGTAAAGGGAAGCTGCATATACACTATCAGTCACTTAATGGTTTTTCAACAGTCTTGAAGGACTTCCCAGAGATGCTGAGCGCTTGTTGGCCCTTTTGCCTTCACTATGCTGTCCATCTCATCCCAAACCATCTCGATTGGGTTTAGGTCAGGTGACTGTAGAGGCCAGGTCATCTGGTGCAGCACTCCATCACTCTCCTTCTTGGTCATATAGCCCTTACACAGCCTGGAGATGTGTTTGGGATCATTGTCCTGTTGAAAACAAAATGATGGTCCAACTAAATGCAAACCAGATGGAATGGCATGTCGCTGCAGGATGCTGTGGTAGCCATGCTGGATCAGAGTGCCTTCACTTTTGAATAAATCCCCATCAGTGTCACCAGCAAAGCACCCCCACACCAT
>VUQH01011020.1:0-11263 GCA_015106775.1 Etroplus canarensis
TATATCAATAAGAGATTTAAATGTTTTTTTTCAGTGCTATCTGTATACCTACTGCACTTTAGTTCGGATCAAGTTTAAAGCAGACGTGGCTTCTTCATAGGAAATTTAGACTTTATATTTAAACAAGTCTTCTCAGATTTGATTAAATCATTAAGGATCATATTAAAATAGAAAAAGGCCTTGAGACTACTGTACAGTAATTTAAATCAAGTTAATAAGGTATACACTAACACTATAAAAGTCATGCTTCTAACACAGTTGTCTTTTTTTTCTTTCACCAGAACCTACTTTTAATGTTTCTCTGGACTTCATACTTTAAATCCTTGTTCCTTCAGGCCTATATTTATCTACTTGTCTTGTTCTGAGAGTTTTTTCTCCCAGTTGTCGAACACTGAACTGGAGCAGCAGCTGTGACCCTTAACTATATTCACCCAAGGTACCTTCAGCTGCTGCCTTGTGTTCTCACCAAGGGGTCACCACAGCAGACTAATCTACATTGATAATTTGGCAGAGGTTTTACACCAAATGCCTTTCCTCATGAACCCTGGTGAGAGGTGCCTGTGTCCCAACCTGGAATTGAACCAGGGACCTGTTGCTTGTAAGGTGAATTCATAGGCCACTACAGTAAGCTTTGAAGGATGATCGGAAGTTAAATTGTTCATAATGTAGATCTGAACTGTATGAGCACACAACTCTGACACATTTTGTTTGCAAAACATGAGACATTAAAGAAAAAACTCATATATACAGTAAACGTATAAATATATGAAACATGTACAAACACAGAGAGGTATAGTAGGCTCTGAAGAATGTTCAGCAGTTAAACTGTTCAAAAGATGTTGTTACAATATGGAGCTCCAGATAACAAACTTTCCCTCCAGAATTTCAGAGCAGCATGAAAGTTAACCTGCAGACACGGAATCTGGTACTGAGATTTATTAAGCACAGTATACAATTAGTCCTGTTTATCTTGGTTGGATTAATAATGTGTGTGCTCACAGTGAAGCTGATGCTGTGAGCTGATGGAGCTGGAACTTGGCATGATGTTGAATAGTGAATACTGTTAAGACTGTATATTGTGTGGCTCTCACAGCAGGCGATCAAATGCATTCCAGTCATTTATTTGGTCAGTCTGTTCACACAGCACAGGAATGAACACCACACTACAGGTTTTACAAGCTTTATGGGTTGTGTGTAAAATAAGTAAATAAATATTATGCAAATGTATACACAAGGTTACTGGTGATACGGCAGTCACATGAACAAAGTACAAAACAGTGCCATCTAGTGGTGGTATGGGCTAACAGCAGAGTGTCTGTCAAGCTGGCACAGGTAACAGCACAGCACAGGCACAATAAACGCATGGTGTTTTAATTTTTTCAGAAATGATTCCTGAAATTGCAGCAAGTCAAAATAGAACCAAAAGAATGCACTATAAACTGTAATGGATCTTTAAAAGAGACAGAGTGATGAATAACATGAAGAGAGGCTGAAGGCAAAAAGAAAGTAAAACAAAATTAAATAGGCCTGGGAAAGTTTTTCATGTGATTTTGTGGCTTCTCAAACACTAGTCATTCCTACAGAAGGACTCTTGTCTCACAGCTCAGTAGGATCTGTCTAACAAGCTCATGAGCACCACCAACTAGCCAAGTTAGATATTTTTTCTACGTACGCATTTTATATAGAAAATCTTGTGGCTGTGTTGGTCCCCCTGTTACTGTGCTTTCATTACCAAAAAAAAAAAAAAGATCAGGATGATTTTCCAAAAAGATAACGACAGATAAAAGTGGATCAAGCTTATTTTGAGACATGGATGAGCTATTTTATTGGTTTGAGGGAGTTTTGAATTTGTGATTCGGTCTTTGACTGAGCAGTATGATGTTCAGGCAGACTGTAAAATGAGTTTTTGAGAAAATGATTCCAGTATTCACTGATGTTTGTTAATAAGTGAAAAAAATTTGCATTGTCATAAGTCAGCAGGCTGGTACAACCACATATGCAAGGGCTTGCATTAATGACAAAGCCTGCCCAAGCCTATTGAAGAGGTGGTGCTGAACATGACAAACAAGGACGGGCAATGTGTACAGTGGGTACGGAAAGCATGACCATGTGATATTTCAGTTTTTCTTTTTTAATAAATTTGCAAAACTTTCTACATTTCTGGTTTTTTTCCTGTCAAGATGGGGTGCTGAGTGTACATTAATGAGAAATAAAATGAACTTTTTTGATTTTGGCAAATGGTTGCAATGACACAAAGAGTGAACAATTTAAAGGGGTCTGAATACTTTCCGTACCCACTGTATATGGCAACAAGTGGAGAAAGAGGGATTAAATAGACTTGCAAGCATATGTGAGTATGATGATTCTCGCTGATCCAGTAATGAAGCTACAATTTTCCGCACTACTCAAGATGTTTCATAAAATCTCATTTGCTCCCATTTGAGATGTAGGGGACAAGTGGGTGTCTCTCCTGTTGTTAATGTGGATGAGCACCTAGTCCCCTTCAGAGGTTACTGTCCATTCAAACAGTACGTCCTGAGTAAACAAAGGAAATATGGGCAGTATCTGATGCCTGGTCCAGCTATGCATGGAGCATGCAGGTATACACGGGCAAACCTGCTGATGCACAGTCTGAGGTCCTGAGAAAAAATCAGGGTATGTCCTTGTCCTTGTCCGTGTTTTTGACATTACAAAAGGTCTCCAGGGGAACACGATCACCTGTGGCCATTTCTTTACTTCATGTGCCCTTGGCTTGCAGCTGCTGAAAAGAAAGCTGTACATAGTGGGAACAGTACAGGGGAATAGGCCTGAGCTTTCCCTACACTGGTGTCAAAAACGGACAGATAAGACCCATACTCTGGTGTCCTTTAACCCCAAAAAACAGAAAAATGTTCCTCTGATGAGCACTCTGCATCGGGATGCTGCTGTGAGAAACAATGAGGATAAAAGATCAAGCCAGCTTGGAATCAGGGGAAGTACAACAGGAGGAGGCTATTCATGGAGGAGTTGCCAGCCATTGCCAGAGTGGTTATGAAGATCCAATAGTTATGCTCCAGCTCTGGCTCTGCAGCAGCTCCCCCTCTCTCAGCTGCCCCTCCTTGCCAATCACCCAAAAACAGTAGGTGCAAACTGTGCCCTCACTAGAGAGATCTCAGAAATGTGTATGCATGTGTATGCAATGCATACATCTGCAAAGATCATGTCATTACTACCTGGTTTACATGCAGCTGATGGCACATTTAGACTTTTTAGTCTGAAAAGTTAGTTTTAAAAGGTTAGACATTTTAGAATTGACTGTTGACGTTTTATATTTCAGGTAATTTTGTTCTTCTTTCAACTGCTTCCATTAGGAGTTGCTACAGCAGATCATCGGTTTTCATCTCACCCTATCTCTTACATTCTCGTCTGTCACTCTAACCCTCTATATGTCCTTCACTATATTCGTGAACCTTCTCTGCGGTCTTCCTTTTTCCCTCCTGCCTGGCAGCTCCATCTTCAACATCCTTTGTCCAATATACCCATTATCTCTGTCTAACTTGGTCACTCCCAGTGAAAAACTCCAGCTCCACCTCCTGTGTTTTTGTGGGTGCTATACATCATAGCAGGTCTAAGTACCATCTTCTAAACTCTTGCTGCTATCCTTCTGTTGCAAAGCACCCCTGACACACATCTCCACCTACTTCACCCTGCCTGAGCTCTCTTCTTCACCTCTCTTGTGATATCTCCATGGCTCTGAATGATTGATCTAAGATATTTAAACTTTACTACCTCTACTCCTTGCATCTTCACCGTTCCACCTGTCTCCCTCTCATTTATACACATGTACTCTGTCTTGCTGACTCACAAGCCAGTGTAGTCCTAGTGCCTGTCCCAAGCCCGGGTAAATGGGGAGGGTTGACTCAGGAAGGGCATTAGGAGTAAAATCTTTGCTAAATCAAATATGCAGATTCATAATATATCTTCCATACCAGATCGGTCATGGCCTGGATTAACAACGACCGCCTCCAGTGCCATGAGCCAACAAGGTTCCGGTGGAAACTCTACTTTTGGTGAAAGACAAAGGAGGGGGAGAGGGAGAAAGCATGTTAGGAGGCAGAGAGAGAGAAGGAAAGGTGGAAGGGTGGAGGTGAGAGTAGGAATTTTAAATGTAGGGACGATGACTGGTAAAGAGCTGGCTGATATGATGGCGAGAAGGAAGGTAGATGTTCAAGAGGCCAGGTGGAGGGGAAGCAAGGCCAGGAGCAGTCACTACATTTAAAGTCCCTACTCCACTCTTCTTTCTCTCTGTCTGCTTTCACAAGATGCAAGCCCGGATCACTTTTGGCCTTAAAAGGTTTATTTTATAGATTATAGATTAACTGAAGCAAACACAAATGTAACTAAAAAGGAAATCAAGAAATTACTTCATATTTTATAATGTAGAAATAAGAATTAAATGTCTGAACAAATATTTCTTAAAAGAAATAACAATTTTATAAAAACCAATATCAACTCTGTAGCTGCTAATTAAGGCAGCAGTTATTTAATGACATATTTGATCTCTAGACAGATTCACACTGGCTGATACCATCTCAGGGATTTCAATAACTTTGTTGAGGAAAGATTTTAGATTGTTTGTGAAGTTCCCAGGCCCCATATTAGCAAAATCATTTATGGAGTCAGCAAATTAATGAGAATTTTCCCTGATTAACTGAGTGTTTATCATTAGAAAGGCAACATCACTGCTGCAAATGAAATAGTGTACAAAAATGAATGGCAAAATTCACACATTTTTAAAACTCTTTTGTAGAAGACAAAATTCAGAATTCCAATTCAAAATGACTTGGGCCTTACCCATTCAGCTGTGTGAAAGGAAGAGTGAACACCATAATAGGCTCTGCGTCTCACAAACTGAGTCCTGTTCTGAGTGCTGCTGGCCTCACTGCAATGTCCCAAGACAATCAATTAAAAAAGGGAACTATATCCAGTTCCTTTAAATTGCTTTCACATTAAAGCATGTGATCCTTTTACCAGAATCCAAGATTTATTTTAGTTTGTTTTTTGTATACATGAATACTCTGGTGTATAGATAAAATGAGGAATGATATTTAATCATGTTATTTCATCTTTTGGACTTTTATTGCTATCTTTAACACTGAAACTGGTTTTTAAGTTAATAAATCATATCTGAGAAGAACATGCTCAGGTTTCTGTTCA
This sequence comes from Etroplus canarensis, assembly GCA_015106775.1. Classification (NCBI taxonomy): domain Eukaryota; kingdom Metazoa; phylum Chordata; class Actinopteri; order Cichliformes; family Cichlidae; genus Etroplus; species Etroplus canarensis. The sequence continues at coordinate 5,197 of VUQH01011020.1, forward strand.
GTGTTTGTCCTCACAGTGACATATCACCTCAAGACAGACATCACACCAGCAGCAATATAATACCTCCTTTCACCACACAAACTGACTGTTTGCATACAGTTTACGTGGTAAAAATCCAGTGGGCTGTTTTTGTGTTAGTCTTTTATAGCTGTATTACATTCAGTCTGTAGTTTTGACTCTGATCATTTATGCCTATTTCACTTTCCCATTATTATGTATAGGCTAAATATTAATGCAGTCCTATAGGAACAGACACTGAGAAGAACCTTGAAACTTTCCATCGTTCATGAGTTATACTTCACAAAAACAAACACCACTCTTTTGTATAGTGTTGCTGAATCCAATAGTCCTTAAAAATTCTGTTATAATTATCATAAGAAACACATTAAAATGTAAGATACTCTTTATGTCACTGTATCTTTGGCTGCTCTCTTGTATTCTCCACAGAAGATTAATCCGCTTTGGTAATTTGGCAGAGGTTTTATGCCGGATGCCCTTCCTGATGTAATCCTCCATGGTGAGAGGGGCTTGTGTTCCCACCTGGGATCAAACCAGGGACCTTTCGCTTGTAAGGCAAATGCACAAACCACTACACTACCAGGGACACATACTGTATGCTTTATGTCCTTAAATTAGATAATTCTTTTTTTTCCCCTTTTATAAATATTGATAATAAAACTGAAGAAATGCTTTGCCAGGGGCATTAAATTCAGCTATCTCCAGGTTTAAATATTTAAACAACACAGTATTAACACTGAGAGTCACATCCTGTTCAACCAGTAAAGCAGGTTGAACTAAGGTGTGGCAGCACCTGTACTGAAGCAAAAATCTCACTGGCTGCAAAGAAGGAAGCTAGCTACAGGCTGAAGTGCATACATGATCACCATTGGGTAAGCTTAAAATTATTATTTTTTGAACTCTGTGTATTTAATATTATATTTATTTATTTGGTTGTGTGAAGCTAAATCTTTTTTAATTTATTATTTGAATCTAAGCTTTCACACAGGTAGCTTGAAGAATTCCTCTCTTGGACAGTCAACAACAATACAGAGAAGCTGCTTATTTCCATACTGAACTTATCTGCTAAACACTGACTAGGGCAACCTTCAAAAGCAACACAGGTATGTAGTTTTAATTTGATTTATGACAGGTTTATTAGAAACTATGAACCCCACATCTACATTCAAGGATAAGAGTAGCTCCAAATAATTTCTTTATAAGAAAATGAGGGGACACAAACCAGTAACCAGAACCAAGGGTTTTTGGTAACATAAGCCAAATTACTCATAAATTATAGGCTGTGGATCTCTGTCTGTCCATGTACCAACAAAAAACACACATTTATTTTGACAAGAAGGAATGTGTGAGAACACAAACGCATTAGATTGCTCCTCTGTTCAATTTTCAAGACGCTAATGGTCTGTAATTCAGATCAGATTTGCATGGGGAGTGGGAGGGGGGGTGGGGGTGGCATGGGGTTGATAACCAAATCATTATCATCTATGAAAGCAGCTAGTTCTTATTTTTTGACAGTCAACGTGTCAGGCACTGACATCTTTTAAAATTAAAGCCAAAACAGCATTTTGTAACCACCAGAGGAAAATATGTAAATTGCCTTCATTTCAGCTGACAGGTGCAGCTACAACTGATGATTGTGTTGTGAAAAGTTGAAGAGAAAACAGAATCATTAAAAAAGAAAGTTTAAAGTTACATTTAGATAGGTCTTATAAATCTGTAATGTTTCTGTTTAACTGATCATGGCTAAATAAGTTTCAACTCAACATTAACTTTTTAAAATTATTTTGTAAGCTGTGTTAACTGCTGCAGCAAAATTTAGGTTTTTATGGTGCTATTTTGAAAAAGGTTCGGATTGTGTGCATAATGTAAATTAAAAAATCCATCAGGAAGCTGAGTGCTCATGTGCTGGACTGTAAACACAACAAATAAAACACTGTACATATGTGTTTTTTTCAAATATTTTTTTCTGTAACATTCAATATTATTTTTGCTTCAAATACGTTGTACATTCCCGTTTTTCTTCATCATTCAGACTTTATTTCTCACTCGGACTGTATAATGGTTAGCGCTGTTAATAATTGTGTTTTTTGTCATCACTTTCATTTTGTCAAATATAAGTAAGTAATAAAATAAGGTTTTTTTATATAGCACCTTTCAAGACAGCCATTACAAGGTGATACACAAATAAAAGGAATACAATAGACAAAAGACTTTAAAAGACAAATTAGATAAAAGCAACAATAAAACAGGGTAAAGAAAGTCAAGACTAAACAGACTGCTTTTTAAAAATGTCTACAGACTCAGCTGTTCTCAAATCCATTTCAAAGTTTCAGAGCAAAAGCTGAAAAGGCACAATTAGCTTCAAGTCTAATACTAGGGATGACGAGCAGACCCTGATCAGAAGATTTCTGAGTCCTGTTGCCATTGCAGGAAGGTGCCAGATCATACAGTGCTCTCTCTCCACAATGACAAGAATTGTATATTGAATTCTAAAATTAATCAGGAGCCAGTACAAATATAAGGACCGGTGCAACATGGGAAAATGCCCACTACTGCACTGTTTATCTATATTGGTTATAATATGCTTCTTAGTTGTGTGTGTTTCTTAATTGTATATGTTACACTATGGTCCTGGAGGGAGATCATTATTATTCCATACTTTATGCATGATCGATAATTGACAATAAAGAGCCTACTTGACTACTTGACTCGACAACAGCAAAGTACAATAATTTGCATTTATAGAGTATATATAATTGAAAATAGTACAAAAAGAATATAGTAGTAGTAGCACAAGTAGTAGTAGTAGTAGTAGTATTTTGGAAATACAGAAGGTAATTTAGCATTTGATTTAGCACTGTATTGCTGAAATAAGCAAGCGCAGAGGATTCCTTCTGGATAGTGACACAAGTTTCTCTAAAAACCTGTATATATCATGTAGCATTAATGTGGCCTTGACATATGTGCAACTTTACAGAATGCCATTATGGCAAATGCCCTGTCATACCATTCTGGATGTTGGCTTTTAACTGTATTCTGATAAAAAGCTGGGTTATGAATTATGCATCTGTACATCTGCACAAATCACCAAATAATTTACAGTTTCAAAAACAAACATTCTTCTTTTCCTGGAATATTTACACAGTCTTGGTGGGTCCCTCCTCATCTGCTTCTAAAGGACTTTTTAAAAAACATTATTCAACTTTTGTAGTCTTTTGTTGCCCACTTCCCAACCTTTTTTTTGAAACATGCTGCTTGCAAATTCAAAATGATCATATATTGCTCAAATTAATTTAATGTTGCTATCATTCTGTTTCAAATTATAGGCTGATGCCTGAAGGAACTAATTGCAATTACATCTGCTACACCTTGAGAGTATTCATGGAAACACACTGAGTATGTGGACCTTTGATTTGATTTCACTTTAATAATAGTGTCTTATCATACTCATCACAAACATTTACAGATTGATGGCTAGTTTGCTGATGTTCAAAGGAAAATAAGACTCATCAATGCCATCTGTGATTCATCACTTGTAGTTTTTCTGGCAAATAATAGATATGTTATAGATAATATAGTACATCTATATTTTTAAATATCCCACTTCCTTGAAAGAAAACAAAACAAATAAACATGGAGAAATTGAGAACAGACTTTAAAAAAAATAATAACCAATTTTTTTTTTCTTTTCTCTTTGATCAGGTGACGGCAGGTTTTGGCCAGCATTGCAATGGAAAGGTACCATGCTCAACACCCTGCATTACATTACACATGCATATATATTTTTTTCCTAAAACATGCTTTTCAGAATTATTGTTTTTTATTTGAACATTGGTTGAACTCATAAAGAGACCTATAAAATTCTAAAACTGCTTGCTGATATGTGATTCTACAGACTGCTCATACTGCATGTTAGTCTAAATCTAAAATTTTACAGATGTACATTAACATTATATTTAGGATAAGCAGTATATGGTTTAAAGGAAGTAGGGACAACTTGCTTCATGACATCCATGTGATTCACATATTTATTTTTATAATTCCTGTAAAATTCAACTGGACAATAATGCATAATTCCAAATACATTGTTTGTTTGTTGTTGTTGTTTTTTTTTTTTTAACACAAAATTCCTCCATGAGCATATATTTTGCTATAGTATAATGATTTCATATGTTAAAACCGACATCATGGTCACTGAGGGAACTACAGGGTCTGAGCACAAAGAACTGTTTTCACTAATAGATTTATTATTTATTTATGTAGGTAAGCTTAATGACACTACAGAAATGTTTTTGCAGCGAATAAACAACACTTCTACTCTCTGTAATGTTAAAATATACAATATAAAATCTGTATGATTCATGCAGATTAAATGTTAGTTGACTTGCTCATAGACAAAACAAACAAACAAGCAAACAAACAACACAGCTTCCACACACTGCTGCATATAATCATTTATTTGCTCATCATTATTTTTTATTAATCCATTCAAAGGTAGTCATGCACAAAAGAGAAAAGAGTCAACAAAAACACATACTCACTACTCTCTATACCACCATGTCGATGAACACAATTCAACACAACACACAAGGCCTTATCAGTCCAGAAAGTGTGTATGGCGATTACAGTGTGACTAGTCAAGTCAAAGAGATGGAGCCAACATTCTTAGACCATGTCAGAAAGCAGATGTTTCAAGCACAAAAATATGACATCTGGAAATCAGACAGGCTAAAGAGAACATGAATCATTCAGTGCAAAGCTTAAAACTGTGTAGGATTTTTTTTTTTTTTAATAATTCATTAACCTGTAGTTTGTGTAGCTAAAGGCTAAAAATGTCATTGCTATCCCTAAAGGTCTTCTCTTCTGGACCTTAAATCTGGAGATGAAGCTGGCCCCAGCTGTGTGTCTCAGAGGAGTGATCGTTCAAAAGATGGACTTATTAACTTTCAAGATAAAAAATCTACTGTCGAGAAGTAAGATATAGCTATCTGTCTAGCAGCTTTTATAGATGAGGAGTGAAAATAAGAAATAAGATATAACTGAATTTTTAAGTTACAGCTGTCCATGCTATCTGGCCTTCAGCTGCTGAAATTCAAAATTTCAATGAGGGAGACTGTGCAGTTATTTTAAATGATACCTTAAATTAAACCTGGAAATATATGGATAAAGTTTTCAGTGTCAAAGTTTTAGTCACTGTATTAAATGTAATGGTCAACAATGCGGGACAAATTAATGGGCAGTGGTTTCAGCTCATCAGTGGTGTGTGTGCCTCTGGATTCCCAACTCTCTTTCCTTCTCAAAAGGGAGCACATGGAATTCAGTGCCTCATCCCCTACAGCTGACCCCTCTCCTCTAGATTGGAGCCAGAGCCGGATGGAGCACCCTAGGGCATCTGTACTTGTGGCATATAAATAGACTCAATGAAGTTAAGTGGCTGAATGGCTCTACGTAAAAGGAGACAGAATTCTGGCATGTTGAAATATACTGCTAAAAAATTAAAGGAACACTTCAAAAACATATCAGACCTCAATGGGAGAAAAGTCATTGTGGATAGCTTTACTGATATGAACCTTCTACTTCTACAATTCTACTATACTATAATATATTACTATTACTAACATGTTAGGAACAAAAGGGTGCCACATTGTTTGATCCATCAGTCACTGCCATATCAGTCACCGATGGATCATATATGGGTGTTTATATCACAGAGTTTGTCTTATTATAAGCAAAAGGACTGAAGGCCAAGTTTTAATTTATATTTCTCTTTACTGGGACACCATGAATACAAATTTGTATACCTATTTGCATTAGTACCAGGAACTAAAGAACTCAGTTTATACATTAACAGTACAATGAAAAGTGGAACTGCATTTATACAACCGTGTTGATATTTTCTTTTCAATGAGAAATTCCGATTATATATATATATATATATATATGTATATGTGTGTGTGTGTGTGTGTATATAAGTCTATATATGTATGTATATGTATGTATATATATATATATATATATATATATATATATATATATATATATATATATA
>VUQH01011033.1:5741-22266 GCA_015106775.1 Etroplus canarensis
GGTCTGAGTATTTCAGAAACTGCTGATGTACTGGGATTTTACCACACAACCATCAAGGTGACAATGCCTTGTTGATGCCAGAGGTAAGAGGAAAACGACCGCACTGCTTCAAGCGGATGGAAATGCAACAGTATCTCAAATAACTGCTCTTTACAACCAAGGTACGCTGACGAGCATCTCTGAATTTACAGCATGTCGAATGTTGAAACAGACAGCCTACAGAAGCAGAGGGCCACACTGAGTCCAACTCCTGTTTAGAACAGAAAACTGAGTCTACAAGTCACACAGGTTCACCAAAATTGGACAATAGAATATCATAAAAACTTTGCCTGATCTGATGAGTCTCAATTTGTGCTGCAACATTCAGATGGTAGGTTCAGAATATGGCGTAAACAACATTAGAAGCATAGATCTATCGTACGGTGTATCAGCAGTTCAGACTGTTAGTGGTGTCAGAGCGTGGGGTACATTTTCTTGTCACACTCTGGGACCCTTACTACCAAATGAGTAAGTTAAACACCACACCCTACCTGAGTATTGTTACTGACCATATCCATACTTTTATGACCATGGTGTACACATCTTCTGATGGCTGTGTCCAGCAGAATATCGCACCATGTCACACAACTCAAATCATCTCAAACTGGCAATGAGTTCAGTGTACTCAAATGGCCTCCAGTCACCAAATATTAATCCAGTAGAGAACCTTGAAGATATGGTGAAAAGGGAGATTCACATCATGTATGTGCAGCTGACAAATCTGCAGCAACTGTGTTGTGATGCTGTCACATCAATATGGACCAAAATCTCTGAGGAATGTTTCCAGCACATGATGTGCAGCACTGCCAAATCTGAACAATTTCATTTCTAAGTTGCATCTGTTTTTCACCGATCAGGTGGCCGAGATGCTTGCCAAGATGTTCCCAAATGTGTACTCTGCATGCTCATTAACTCTCCCAAAAAAGTACACAAAACTCTAAAACACATTTAAGCATATTCTTCCAAAGCTAAAGACATCTATGCATCTATGCTGGCACACTCAATAGCAGAAGCAGAAGGATCTGAAGTCTTCTCAGAAAAGGCTGTGCAGCATGTCAAGAACTTGTATCATGCGTAGATATGAAAGCAAACACTCTTCACATATGCTTCCATACACGCACACACACATGAAATTATCATGGAGAAGCAAACACACACTGACACAGCATATAAAATAGTGACAGATGCTCTCTGAGGAGCAGAGTAGTACAAATGAAGACCAGCGTAGTGTAAAAGCACAGCAGTGTCTACATCATTTGGTGGAGGTTGGGATAGAGAGTGCACTTTATCATGATGGAAGAACAGATTAAACTAATGAAATTGGAATGGAATGAGATGTCCAATAGTTTTGGAACAGATATGTCTCCGTTGCGCTTGCTCGCTCTCTCTCTCTCTCTCTCTCTCTCTCTCTGTCTTTATACATCTTGTTCATTTGCCCCCCCATCTCCCTCTTCCTCTCTTAAATTCACAAACATCCTCCGCTCCATTAAAGATCAAAAAGAGAGGAAGTGGTAATAAACCAGTTCTCCTCCCCTTGTTGTCTCCCTCTTCCCCCTTCTCTCTCCGAGGTTGTTTGTGAGTAGCCTCTCCCATGACACAGAATGTCTCTTACAAAGCCTGAAGTAGATTAATGGAAAATAATGAGAAGGAGGCTTTGAATATGCATTTAGCTGAGATAAGCGTAATGATTTTTCAATTTATTTAGGCAAATATACATTAATGACGTATATTAATGTATATTAATGACTCTAATTCTGAAACAGCTGCTTCTTCAGAGTAGATTTTCAGAAACTGATAATTTTAATTGTTTTTGACTTTAGTTATCAAGAATAAAGCCCAATGTTTTGCTTATTTCAGCTGCTCAAATGTGGTTGTTTAAACTGAATACTGTTTGAGCTGTTGTCCTGGACGTAAGTTAGGACTAGAAGACATCTCCTTTCCTTGGGGTTTTGTAACCTGGCTCTTTGGAAATGATGGCGTTTTTCACTAAAAATTAATGGCTATTGAAGACCTATTTAATATATTCCCCTTTTAAATTTGAAGTGTTGATAGTTGGCAATGAGGAGGAGATTTAGGATTTGCACAGTTACCTAGACTCATTATAAAAGTTTACAGATTTAACAGATGGTTAAATTTCCCTCTGACCACTAGATTAAAAATAGTTTTACAGGACTTCTTTAAGATTCTGTTTTAGTCGTCTTGTTCTTTCAGCTGCTATCTTTAGGGGTTGCCACTGTGGATTGTCTGCCTCCATCTCCCCCTATCCCTTGCATCCTCTTCTGTCAAACCAACTCTCTGCGTGTCCTCCCTCACTCCATTCCATCTTCAACAGCTTTTGTCCACATTTATCCATTGTCCATTCTCTGCACATGTACAAACCATCTCAAACGTGCCTCTTGGACTTTGTCCCCAAACTTCTCAAACTGAATAAGGTTCTGTTTTAGTGGTGTGTTTAAATGCTCTATCTGGATTCCTATGAATCATTTATTTACTGCTAAAAGTGTGAACCATTGTTTATTGTTTAACAAAAAGCACTTTTTCCTCACAATTGTCTTTTTTCAAGCAATAAATCAAGTCTAGTATCTAAATTTGTAGATTAGTTAAATTTTATTCATTTGATAAAAATATAAATATACACTGCCAGGCCAAAAAAAAGTCGCCACCAAAAAAAAGGTCATATTTCGTTGGACCGCCTTTATCTTTGATTACGGCACGCATTCGCTATGGCATTGTTTCGATATGCTTCTGCAATGTCACAAGATTTATTTCCATCCAGTGTTGCATTAATTTTTCACCAAGATCTTGCACTGATGATGGTAGAGTCTGACCGCTGCGCAAAGCCTTCTCCAGCACATCCCAAAGATTCTCAGTGGGGTTAAGGTCTGGACTCTGTGGTGGCCAGTTCATGTGTGAAAATGATGTGTCATGCTCCCTGAACCACTCTTTCACATTTTGAGTCCGATGAATCCTGGCATTGTCATCTTGGAATATGCCCGTGCCATCAGGGAAGGAATAACCTGGTCATTCAGTATATTCAGGTAGTCAGCTGACCTCATTCTTTGAGCACATACTGTTGCTGAACCTAGACCTGACCAACTGCAGCAACCCCAGATCATAGCACTGCCCCCACAGGCTTGTACAGTAGGCACTAAGCATGATGGGTGCATCACTTCATCCAGGTGGCGACTTTTTTTTTGGCCGGGCAGTGTATATGTCTGTATAATTTCAAACAGGGGCCTTCATACTTTTTTTTGCAGATAATGACTCCTCACAGGGACACCCTCATAATGCAAACACATATTTAATTGGGTTGGGCTTAGTGTCACTTGAACATGTAGAATAACTCAAATATTTGTCCATACTTGGTACCTAGCTAGCTGCTTAATAAGCCCAGCTGTGTGATAACAGGGGAGGCTCATTGTACCCTGAAAGAACTGAGTGATTTCATGTCAGATTAAGTTTCTATTGACCCAAAAATAAAACTGGAAGGAGTAATGGACACAATATGCTTGTATTATTAATATAAATGGTCCCTATCTTTATATTAATATATAGTTTTGTGAAAAACAATATATTCATGGGACTCTATGCATTCTTGTGAAAAACTAAGTACACCCCTACTGCTTTCATCAGAATTAAGAAGGTAAGTAGCAGCTAGGGGCTGCTAATCAAATGCATTTGATTAATTAATCATCAGTAAGTATGACCACCTCTATAAAAGCAGAAGTTTTGGCAGTTTGCTGGTCTGGAGCAGTTCAGGTGTGTGTGTGTGTGTGTGTGTGTTAACACAATGCCACAATCTTCCCAGGAATGATGTAGCAGTAAATTTTCCTCAAAGTCAGACTGTGCAATGTTCACAGAAACTGCAAAAGACCCAAAGCTAAATCTCATATGCTTCAGGTTTCAGTTAGTCTGTTAAATGTTAATGTCTGTACAATTAGAAGAAGACTGGACAAGTATGGCTTCTTTGGAAGTGTTGCCAGGAGAAAGCCTAAGTTCTCTAAAGAGGATATGGCACCATAGCTTACAGTAGGTTTGCAAATTTGCATCTGGGCAAACTAGAAAACTTCTGGAACAATATCTTTTGGACAGACAAGACCAAAGAAGGATGTTTGACCATAACACAGCATATCAACACAAACACCTCATACTAACTGTTGAGCACTGTGGATGTGGGGTGATGATTTGGGCTTGTTTTGCAGCCACAGGACCTGGGCACGAGCCGGCATTTAACTCCTCGTTATACCAAAATATTCTTGAGTCAAATGTAAGGCCATCTGTCTGATGGGTAAAGCGTGGCTGAAATTGCATCATTCAACAGGAGACTGATCCCAAGACACCAGCAAATCTACAACAAAATGGCTGAGAAATAAAAAAATCAAGGTGTTACAATGGCCTGGTCAAAGTCCAGACTTTGTGTGGCAGCACATTAAAGAGAGCTGTACAGAAATCAATGCTCACAAACCTCAATGAAGTAAAGCAACATTGTAAAGAAGACTGGGCAAAAATTCTTCCACAACAATGCAAGAGGCTGATAAAGTCATACAGACTTAATTAATCCAATTTCATTACATTTATTCGAATTGAAAAATGATGGAAGGGTATGCAGTTTGTGTGTGTAAGGTGTGTATATGTTATGTGTTTGTGAAAACATTTTGAAAAAGACAATAAACATATTGGCAAAAAAAAGAAAAAAAGCCATACAGAAATGGATCATTTCAAGTTATTGCTTATAAAGGTGGCACATTGAGTCCTGTGAAAACTTCCTTTATCATGACTGTAGTATACACAGTTATATATAGTTTTTAACTATACAGTATCATTTTATGATCGTAGTAAGTACTTTGCAGACCTCTCAGTTGTGGATGTATAAGATAAATTTTGTTCTGATATTTTTCAGATTTTAATAGAAATTAATTACAAAAACATAGATAAAGTGAACTGAAATTAAATGTTTAGTTAGTATTGGCAGTTTTTACCACTATTAATAAAGTGTTATACTTTCCTACATTCTATGAGCCTGCTGCAGCAAAATGTATTATGTCATTTAGCTCTACTGATATTGCTGCTGGTGTACATTTAGCAATTTAGCAGTTGCTCTCCATGCTCTGTTTTAAGTTTGAATTTGAATTAACCTGAAGCCAAAATATCAGATTCACTGTGCACTTGGGTGTAATGACAGCGCAGTGACAATTTATATGACCTGAATTGGATCAGATTTAATACCCACCTCAGCCTTTCTTCAGCATTCCTTTGTTTCCTAACTCTCTTTCATCTCCCCATGTATTTCCCAGAATTTGTCCTAATTAGTCTCCACTGTTATTTCGGCCTTTTGTCGTACTTTTTGTGTTGGAAAAAGATCAGTGTGGCAAAGAGACTGGGAGGCACTCACGGAGGAAGAAAGACAGACAGAAAAAAAACAACATCAAGGGCAAGATTTAGAACATCAAGGGCACAAAATGCTGACAGGGTGAGCGCGAAATAGCCCTCATGCTCGTGTTTTCATTAATCGGCATGCCCATCATGCATGCCGTGTCCTTTTTGGTTTATCATTTTCTCTGTTTTGTTCAGTTTGGTTCATTTATAGAAATAAACAACCATTCATTTATTTTAATAACATAGACAAGCTGCAAATTGTTGAAGTAATTTGTTTTTAGTTTTATATCTAATATTAATTAAATTTGCTTGGCATTTTGTTTGATAAAGAGGATCTATTATCCTCATTTTCAGCCAGACTGATCATTGAAAGGGGGCATATTAAATTTATTTCCTGCTCCGTATTTGTGTTTTTAGACTCTACTGGAATAGCCTTGCATGATTCACACTTCAAAATAATCCCTGTTTATCTTACACTGGGCTTTTGTGCAGTCCATCAATTCATACTCTTCTTCTTCTTCTTCTTCTTCTTCTTCTTGTAAATTTTATTGCCGGTTGGCAAACAACAAAATACTGCATTACCGCCACCCACTGGCTGTCCTTCCTTTAAGCCAGTGTTCTTCTGTTTGGCTGCGCTTGGCGAACAAACAGTTGGAACGGTGCATGGGTGGAGCTGCTGTGCTTCTGGGAAAGACCTGGACAACACAGTACATAAGTTGTTAGCTAGGTGCTTTTTAAATCAATAAAGTGCTTTGAAAAGTCATGAAATCTTTTGATAAAGCAGCCAATTCAGCAACAATGAAGTGAACTGAAGTGTGATAATTATCACTGTGAGAGCGATGCCACGCAGTAAAGCTGAGGTGATATATATTCCCTCTTATTTAAAAGAAACTCATATATAGTACCGAAATTGAAGACCAAATACCTACATAACAAAACATATAAAGCAGTGTAGCATTCATAGAAATGACATACTTTTGTTACTGTGGTTGCTGAGACACTAATTGCAATTAATCAAAAAACTTCAAGAATGTTTTTTCCCCAATGGTTGTCAGTAGAGCTAGAAAATTTGCAGAAAGTAATTGCACATGCCATGGTGGAGAAAAGCCTTCGACCAAAAAAATTATGTGTTGCTGTACTGCAACCAGATACCCAGCTATGCTGCTTTTAGTGAGTATTTGCTGTGCACTTTTTATTATCACCACTAACCAAAGGGGGGCAGAGATCTGGGTTTGTTTGTTTTTTTGCTAATCTGTGAATTGATAGACTTCAATTAAATGCATCCATTACCGCTATCATTTGTGATTCAAGGCCTTTTCTTATTAGACAAACAAAGACATTTGCAGCTAATAGATCACACTTATCAGTTTGTGTGTTTCAGGGACATACGGCTCTCTTTCACTGTATTTAAGTGGGAGGTTGATTCAAACATTTCATTTGATGTATTTAGCTGTAGCTTTTTTCATCCTGTATTTTCAAGCTTTCTATTTAACTAGTTCCTCTGTGCTTGCCAGCCTGCATGGTCTCTAGGGATGACTGTTCAGCTATTTTTCCCACCTATCCATCAGTTTTTAGGGCCATTCCCATCTGTCACTCAAACAGACAACCACCCATCATGATGTGCTGTCAAACTCCCCCGACCTGGTTTATATTCCCTGGATAATCAGGCCAGATGTGCAGGATGTATTTTCACACCCTGCCTGCACCTCTCCATCACTTCCCTGCATCCATCACTAAAGGCTTGTCTGGGAGAAAACCCATTTTAGTTCATTTTTACACACCCCCAACATATTTTTAAAGATGTTTTGTGGTCTGTTATGATGAGATGAGACAATCAATAGGCTCCTGGAATGTGTTTTGTTAAAAAAGTAATGAAAGTGTGACAAATGGTTTCCTAGTGCTTTGTAAGGTCTTTAAATTCAGATTATTTCAATATAAAACCACAGCCAACAGCTTATCAGCTTCACTCGTTGATTACAAAAAAATTAACAGCTCTCTCCAAAGGTTAAAAAAATAGCCTATAAGTACCTTTATTGAAATCTGGTAACTTATTATATCTAACTAGTCCAATCCAGCCCATTCCTTCAGCCAGGACCATAATTAGTGTAGCCTAGATTGAAGACTAGTAGCAAGGATTAATGGCTAGGCTCTGGCTAAAGGTTGAAGATGCAAAAATCAACAGCTCTCCCACTGCGGGGCTCCAGGTGTATCTCTTTATTGCACGGCTGGATGGAAAAAAAATTAATTGCCCACACCTCCTTAATCACTGAATTCAGATGTTTCATTTCTTCCCATTGCCTCAGGTGTATAAAATCAGACACCTAGCCATGCATTCTGCCCTTACAAAATTTGTTAAAGAATGGGTCCTTCTAAAGAACTCACTGAATCTGATGTAAAGTTACAGAGTGGGGTTGCAGAATGCTGAGATGCATAGTGTGTAATAGTCCCCAATGCTATGCTCACTCAATAACTGGAGACTTAACACTTCCTCTGGTATTAACATCAACATAAAAACTGAGCCTGGAGCTTCCTGGTACGGTTTTCTATGGCCGAGTAGCTGCACGTAAGCCTTGCATCACCCAGCCTAATGCATCAACATCAGATGGATAAGTGTAAATCACACCGCCACTGGGCTCTGGATTATTAGATACATGTTCTGTGGCGTGATGAATCATGCTTGTCTACACGATCAGGCATAACATTATGAGCACTGAATAGCTCTTCATCATGGCACCTGCTAGTGGATGGGATACATTGGGCAACAAGTGAACAGTTTGTCCTCAAAGTTGATGTGTTAGAAGCAGGAAAAATGGCCAGGCATAAGAATTTGAGCAAGTTTGACAAGGGGCAAATTGTGATGGCTAAATGACTGGGTTAGAGTGTCTCCAAAACTGCAGCTTTTGTGGGGCGTTCCTGGTCTGCAGTGATCAATATCTATCAAAAGTCGTCCAAGAAAGGAACAGTGGTAAACTGGTGGGGTCCATGCCTTGATGGCTCCAGGCTGTTTTGGCAACAAAAGGGGGGCCAACATGATGTTTGGCAGGGGGTCATATTATTATGTTTCGTGTATCTGGCAGTCTGATGGATGAGTCTTGGTTTGGCAAATGCCAGGAGAACATTACCTTCATGACATTGTGCTAACTGTAAAGTTTGGAAGAGAGGTTACTGTGGGGTTGTTTTTTTTTCTGATGTTGGCCTGAGCCCCTTAGTTCCATTGAAGGAAAATTTTAATGCTTCAGGTTGAAAATGTATTTTGGACAACCTGAGGCTTCCAACTTTGTGGGAACAGTTTGGAGAAGTCCCCTTTCTGTTCCAGCATGACTGTGCCCCAGTCCACAAAGCAATGTCCATAAAACCTTGGTTGGATGAGTTTGGTGTGAAATAACCTTAGTGGTTCACACAGAGCCCTGACCTGAACCCTATAGAACACCTTTGGGATGAACAAGAACCAAGATTGTCTGTTTTCAGCACACTTCCTTCTTTGTTTTTGGTGTAAATGTATGTGTAGTTCTTTAGATTTTTCTGTATAAAGGACAACCAACAATGGGTGAAATAATTTTGATTGACCGAACAGGATAAATTTAGAAAAAAACACTGTAATACAAAAGTTTTGGGGTATGGGAACTTGAACTTTTTACAACCTCTGAAAGGCCATACCAAAAAAGTAGGAAAATCCCTGGTTTCATAGTATAAAATCTGTATAACAACATCTCTAAATAATAAATATTCTACGTGTTACTAAATTAAAATCTGTGGAGTAGCACTGGTAAGAGTTGAGGCATCTCTGCTTCAGAGATATATTCCACCACAAAGCCACTCATAAAACCATATTTTGTTTAGAAATTTATAGTTTTCTGCTAAGAACACAATATAAAACTTTTTTGAAATATTTTTTTAAATCACAAGACATTTAAAATGTCTTTCACGTGTGATTTGCTAATAAATGGCTGATCCATTAAGTCAGATGGATAACCCTCAAAAAGAAGTTTTGCTTCACACACACATTCAGCTGTTTCCTCTAAACATAAAGTATTATTGATGTCATCCACTAGCAGCATTATTCATGGTAAACTCCTGTATTGTTTGTAGGAATACACCAATCTGATATTGGGATTGGCTATTGGATCTGGGATCTTGACTC
Organism: Etroplus canarensis; assembly: GCA_015106775.1. Taxonomy (NCBI): domain Eukaryota; kingdom Metazoa; phylum Chordata; class Actinopteri; order Cichliformes; family Cichlidae; genus Etroplus; species Etroplus canarensis. The sequence goes on from VUQH01011033.1 coordinate 15,298, forward strand.
AAAAAGAGTCAAGGCCAAAATAAATTAACCTAGCTTGGTTTTGATAGCCAGAGAAACCAGAGCTCCAGGAATCCAGCACGGCTTCACGCAGAAAGACCTTTCTGCTGTGACTTAAATGTCAGTCAGTCACCCAACTCAATCTGTGAACTCAAGCTTATCATTGATTCTGATGAGCAAAGCTTTGTCATTTCCTGTCCGTGCCTTTTTTTATACACTTGAGATTCCATTATTTTTAAGCCTGAAGACTAACCATCCAAACTAAGGGATGTTTTATACCCACAACATCTTCTCTTTATTTTTTCACTTTTATAATCCAAACCACCTCTGAGGTGGAAATGGAAATGTCTGGTCTTCGGAGACTTGTGAAGAGCATGTCCCATGATTCTTAGCTCTATTTCATCTACCCCATTGGATTATAGGCAATACAGAAAATGCCTGGCTGACCCAGCTTTAGTTTTCTGATGCTCACCCATGAGCAAACTGCAGTTTCATCCCCGCACAATGTTCAGACCCCGTTCTTACATAAAGGCAGTCTGTGGATTTTCACTTTCCCATGACAGGCATTTATCACAATTTTCTTCTCCTCATTTCTTTCATATGAACTTGGCTCTTTTATTCTCTGCCTTTTCAAGTTCCAGCTTCTCCTTGGCTTCCAAGTACGTTCTATCACCAGCTGGTAATAACTTCATTCTATATCAAAAACCAAGACTTATTATTTCACTCTCCCTGCCTCCCCCTCTTCACCCTGTCTGTCGCTCTATAACCCTCTTTCATTTTTACCCATCCAGGACATTAAGGTCTAGGCAGACACTCTCATAAACAAACAGAAATGCATGCCACATCTCTAGGGAAAAAAGATCACTTTCTGAGAGGGTTTCTCTTTATTCATTTCCTGCATATTTTATTTATTTTTTGCCTCTGCAGGCGGTTTTAGTTAGGAGATGAGGGGGTTCTGAGAGTCAGTGATAAGGGCCTTCCATCGGCTCCATGCAGGGACAGGGTAGATAGGTGAACAACAAGCTGCACACGGCATGGGTATCTGAAGACACACACAAACACACAGGCCTTGTATTCATGCCCATATACTTTGAATTTAAATAAGTAACATGCTAACATGTTAACTAACTTGTTAAAACACAAAATAAGAAAAACAAACTAACCAATCTGGCCTGCGTTAGATCAGTGACTCCTATTGTCTGTGAGTCTAGTGGCTTTGAAGAGAGTGATATACTGTAATATAATACCTTCAGTTGCTCATTGGACAAGATTGATGGCAAGTAAAGAGTTAAAAAATTCTTAAATTTGGCAAACACTTAAACTGATTTATTTCTGGGCAGGCCATTTTTAGGTGACTAGAATTTCTTTTGCAGCTAGCTCGGTCCTTAACAGTACATTAATTAGTTTTTTGCTTCAAACTAATCAGTGCCAACTGCCTCCTAATGTTAATAATACACTGACCATGGATAATAACCCCAAGCAGCTACAGTTAAAAAATAAGAAAGTAACTCTTGGAGACTTTAATGTTCGGTCTTGGAGCCAACGACAGAATATTTATCTTGCTTTGCCCATGGCTAAGAGATTTTCTGCCCAGCAGCATACTGTCCTTAAATTTTTGTTTGCACTTATTTTGTAAGCAGCAAGAAGTTAGGAGGGGGGATTATGCATATTTTTAGTGCAACATTATTGATTCTCTAGCTACAAAGCAACAAATTAAAATTTTTCCTGGACAAAACATCCCTCCCATTATTATAAGTCTAAAAAGCAGGGATATTATGGAATAATCACTGCTGCCGCCTTCAGGTTGTCACAATAGTCCAAAAGCTATTTGACAAATGATTTTGAATTTTGGCACAGTGATAGACATAAATGAGATCTGGAACTGATTAGATTTTCAGTCATTGGAAATTCTGATTTGCCATTAGGTGGTCTTACCTGTAATTTTATTTAATTTTTTACTTTTTTAGTCATATCTCTGTGACTATTCATCCGATCAGCACAAAACAAAAGCCAGATTAATTGTGGGATCATATACTTCCATGTTAGCACCATGCCATGTCTGCTGCCATTGCTGTCTGCTGTTGCCATGGCTGAAAGCAGGGATATTATGGAATCAACTTTGCTGCTGCATACATCAGTTCTTAATCATCTAATTTACATTTTTAAAAAAGAAAAAAAAATGACCATTGCATTTAGCTTCATATCATGTCAAGTAGGGCTGGGGTCATGGGTTTTCAGAAATATGCCTTTAGTGGCAGTATGGTCACTTGCCTTTGGTGTCGCAGGGGACACTCTTTTGCTTGCTGTATTAGACATTTATTTTGGTTCTTCAGTCTAATAATGACCTCCCTCACTTGCAGGAACATCTGTTTGGACCTCATATTGAGAGTTTGAGTGAACAGCTCCCAAATGCAAATTCAATACTTTGAGTCAACGTCAGATGTCTTATCTGCTTGATTTGTCATGGAATAATGGGGTAACAGACCTCAACCTGCTCATGAATGTCAGTCAATTGTCCTATTACTTTTAAGCCTCTGAAAATAGAGGCCTGTGCATTAAAATGGCTGCACTTCCAAAACAGTTAAAGAAATACATTTGTTACATACTTAATTGACTCTGAAAGTCTTCACTTCAAACACATCTTGATTGTGTGCTTTAAAATTCACTGTGGTGGTATCCAGGGGAAAAATTGTCCAAATGCATATGTACATGAGCTGTACATGCCACAAACACAAAACATTCTTCCTGTCGATATACATTAGTTTCAAAGTCGTGACTGTAAATACAACACTTAGAATTCATGTCTATTTTACAGTACATGGACAAATAGATTTTTGGTGACTAATTCACATTTTGCCTTTACATGCATAAATGAACCGTAGATACAATTATTGTACTCAGGTTTTGTTCAAAGATGAGTGCTGCATAGCCTCGACATGTGTGCAGCCTGCTCTCCATTCAGCTGTCATTAACTCCAACAGAAAGAGGCAGATTAATTCGTGAGGTTTTCAGCAGGTGGAAGAAGGAGAAAGGTTAACATACCAGGAGTGATGGATGAATCACTTTGAGTGCTATTGTTTCGTTATATTCTGCTATTGTGGCTGTAATGATTTTCTGTGCCACTCAGAAATTGTCCTTTCGTCTTAATCAAAATGGATTTTATTTTTTTTGCCCTCCCTGCTAAACTGCCGTAGCATGTGAGTGCATTGCATATGTTCGAATGTGATTAAGTGCATTTAATTAAGCCTCAACCAGATGGTACTGTTGGTGATGTTATGCTGTTGCATGTTTTATAGTATGCATTATAACCCTATAATGCATTTCTGTATTGTGGCTGTGGGGTGAATATAAATGCTTTGCAATGTTAAAGAAAGAGTGCAATGAGGCCATTTTTTTGTTTTTGGTGTTTCTTCTTTCCTGTGTTCTTCCAGATTTGTTGCTCCCTCTCTAATATAAACACCACATACCATCAATTAGGTGAAATACACAGGTGATTACATTTTCTAGTTTAGCTCCTTGAGAGACACATGCTTTGCCTGAGTCATCACACAAACATCACATTCCCTCAGTTATCCTCAGTTTACCTGCTTCAGCTTTTGCATTTTGGGCTGAATGGGGCCACAACTAACAACTGCTCTCATTTGAACTTCCTGATGATGGGTGAGAATGTTCGTCACTGTTTCAGGATTTCATCATCAAAATCTCTTATGTCCCATCACCAGTCAAAAAAAAACAAGACATTCAGTTTCCAAGCATGTAAGAAAAAGGAAAGCAACACAGTAACAGTTGCAATAAAAGGATGTTTGGCATTCTAGTGGAAAAAATTACTCAAGCTCGCTTTGAAATAGCTTCAGGGTATTTTTTCCTTAATAGTCCAATCAATTGACCAACTCCTTGCTTCAGCTCATATTCCATCATGCCACATTTATCTCTAAGGGGGAAAAGCTCTCTGATTACAACCTGCAGATATTCATGTCATCAGGCTGCTCAATGATTCCAGACATTGTCATCTGAAAGTTTAAAAATACCCAGGATCCTGAATTAAACACTATATTGATTAAATTAGTGTTAAATTAACTTGAACAACCAGCTCACTCAAGCAATTATGTATAATTTAAATACCATTTTAACCTCAGGCTGAAAAGCCTGTTTTTATTTAACTTTAACTGTTATTGTTTTAACACAGCAACTGAAGTGCAGATTTTGTCCTCCACTTCTGCTGTTTTTGTTAGTACACTTTGTCAGTTGCACTTTAGACTGAAGTGGGACTGACCCTGATTTGATTGTACGCTAGTGAAAATAAGAATGCTGTCAGTTTTGTGTGATACACTATGTTGACAAAAATATTGGGAAGCCTGCGCATTACACATAAAGGAGCTTTTATTACATCCATTCTAAATCCATAGGCATCAGTATGGAGCTGAGGTCTGTCCATCTGACAGTTACAAAACTTACCATTACAGGAGCTGACTCGTTTGCTGGATCCTCTCCCAACTTTGTGTGATCTATGATGGGTAGAAGATTTTATAGCATTCACAAGATTGTGGGGGTCGAAGGTCAAGGTCACACAGGGTCAGCTTTAAGATGGAGGGGTAGTGGCTGAATTCTGGGCATTTTATGGACTCTCAAAGTCAGAAAGCCAGCTTTTGAGCTCTGTAAATGGAGCAGTCTCCTCCTTTCCTGTCAAGAAATTTGCAGAGATGTGGGTAAAAGAGGGCAAAATGCTGCAGAAAACCTTCCACAGTAAAGACCAAAAAAAGCCATCATCAAAGCCACTGTTTTCTTAGTAAGCTGCAGTCATAAAATATTTTTTTGTTCTTTTTTCAATTGACAGGATGCTAAGCTGTTGCATTTTGACATTGTTTTATATTAAATACAAGTTAAGTGACACATTTGGCTGAATGGCACTGAGTGAATGGGAGATTTAATTCTTGTATATTTAAGTCTAAAGGGGAAATCATGAAATGACAAAAGTGTATTTTTGGTTATCTGTTTAAGTTTTGAACCTGTTTAGTTGAAGTTCATAATTATTAAATAAATGCTACATTTGAAAATGTACCTTCAGCTGCTCCCTTGTATTCTCCCCAGTGAGTCGCCACAGTAATTTCCCCAATTAGGGGATTAATAAACTTCTTCTGCACTGGTAATTTGCCATAAGTTTTATTTCGGATGCCCTTCTGACGCAACCCTCCATGGTAAGAGGGGCTTGTGTCCCCACCTGTCCCTTTCACTAGTAAGGCGATAGTGTAAACCACATATACAGCAACATGCTGCATATACAGCATGTACCTTTCGGCTGCTTCCTTGTATTCTCCACCAAGAGGTCGCCACAGTGGATTAATCCGCATTAGTAATTAGGCAGAGTTTTTACACCGGATGCCCTTCCTGACGTAACCCTCTATGGTGAGAGGGGTTTATGTCCCCACCTGGGATCGAATCAGGGACCTTTTGCTTGTAAGGCAAATACACAAACCACTATGCTAGCAGAGACACCATGCTACATATACAGCAGTAGTTAATAATAAGTACTCCAGTAGGCTTCAGAGGACATACCATTCTGGTTCCTGAATTATTTTCATAAGAAAAAAAACACCTGCTTTTTTCCACAAATCGCACCCTGGTGACACTTGAAATGACAAATGTCATTGTCGCATTTGTGTTGGATTAGAAAGTAGTTGATATAATTTCCTTTTCCTTATAAATATGACTTGAACGCAGATGATACTGTATGTACTCATATCAGAGTGCATCATCAGACCGCCTTTGATGAAGTGTTATCTAATTGCTTGGCCTTGTTGGTGGAAATAGACTGCACTGCTGTCTTTTTTTTTAAGTGTGGGATATTTTTAAGGGCAAGATGATCAGTCTTCATGATGAAAACAGTTTGGAATCGACTTTTGGAAGTAAACAAATACAGTTGTTTTTTGTGCCCTCTGAGATATGAGCTGTCAGAGCAGTCACGTAGAATTACTGAAAGTCCTTTCTCACCTGGACAGGTGAGTGACCCATCCATCTACTGTGTGTCCATGGTGCCATAGATTTATATAGCTCTTTTTCTTTTTTCCTCTTGCCTTCTCAACTTTTGTCAATTCTCTTTCTATCCCTGGGAGAGTGCCTCTTTGTATTTATTGTTATTAAGCTGCTTACTGTTCTCCCAACAGCCATTCATCCATCCATCCCTGAGACTGTGCCACTGCCTCTTGATAGAGTGCTTATACATATATTATTCATTTGATTGACTTCCTCTAATCGCCTCACAAGTGGAAGGAATTAATCATTCCAGAAATCCCATCATTTGCATCCTGTTCAGGGAGTTTTGGTGACATCGTTTTGGGAGTATTGCATGAGCCAGTGAAACCAGTTGGAAAGGTAAAAGCCAAAAAGAGAGTAAGGGAAGGCCATTTTGCTCATAGCCAAAAAAATCAATGAGGCTGGATATTCAACACTAGTCTATGGTTTTTATGGTGGCCCATAAAAACCCCATTGAAAAAGTATATATGGCATGAGATGATTTCTCTGTGGGTGAAATTGGATTAAGTCTAGTGTAAAACGGAGAGTCTGGCCTTTTTTCTCTTTCTCTTGCTTTCTCTGTCTCTTCCTTTCCTTTCTCTCTTGTTCACTCTCTCTCACCCAACCCACAACCATTAAACTCTATAGGATGAGAAACCTAATTACATGGCTGAGAGTGGCCATAGTGAGGACTATTAAAAGGATCCAATTAAAGTTTGTGTGACGCTGGCAGCAGCATTCTGGTGAGGGATTATTTGTGGAGGTGGAATTTGATCTGTTGCATGGAGAGAGTCGTACATTGGCTGAGCATTCGCAGATGGATAGCGGATGGGAGGGTCTTCAGATCAGTCCAAGTAATTGGATTCTGTATTAATGGACACTTGTGGCAAAGAGGGGAAGAAATAGTGACAGTGTAAGAGAGACCAGAAAAGATAAGGAAATGAAAGTGTGTGTGTGTGTGTG